>JAAAKG020137938.1:0-12773 GCA_010014905.2 Druon quercuslanigerum
AAAAAAGTTGTTTTTAATTTGATTTTTAATAAAAACAAGACAAATTTTGCTCCTCAACGTGAAAATCCACATTTACATATATTTTTAATATATTTATATAGTTTATTTTGTAACTCAATGAGTTTTATCGTAAAGTCATAATATCTCAAACAAAATGTTTTTGAAATTTTTAAGACCAAATTCAAAACTGAAGATTTTTGATAAATTCTGTTTTCGTAACTACTGTCTGTTCAACGAAATAATGGATCTATAAGGAAAGCTAATAAATGAATATCAATCAATAAGATTATTGTTTATTACATTTATAAATAATTAACAATTAAACATGAGATTGTATAATTTCAAATATTCGCATAATCCTTAACTGGTTATGACATTCACGTCATCCCATCAACATTTCTAATTTAAACGTGAAGGCCATTAAATACGCAGAAAGCATTAAGTAAGGGTTTAGAGTATACTGGATGATTTACATTTATTTTATATTTATTCCAAACAGTTTTAAAATCGAAGAGTACAGAATCCTTAGCTTTCTCACTGTAGAAACCTAATGCCTTCTGATTCGACGAGCAGAAATCTTCTACGTGATAAAACACCGCATGATTGTTAGGTGTTACCGAAACACTCAAATCCAAGTAACTTTTTTTTTAAGTTAACGATGTATTTTTTGAAGCCTGTATCCAGAAGTTTACCGAAAATAGCTTCAAGAACTGATCGGAAATCGTCGAAAACTTTCACAAACTTCAAACAGCCGATAGGACATTTCAAGTACAAAATATCGAGGTTATCCAATAACCTTTTGCAGAAATTACAGCTGAAATCTATGTTAACATTGGTTATCTCGAATTAAACGTTGTAAGATTTTGCCTATGCTAAGAATTATTTGTTTAATTCCGCAAGCATATGGTTGAACACAGTGTTAATTAAGCCCAGCATCAAATGAAGTTCAGGGGGTGGAATGATATCTAAAATAAGTGTATCAGAGTTGCCTTTCAAAACAGGTGCTTTTAATTAGTTCATGTAATTCTTAGCAAAAGAGCTACTATGACACATTATGCCAGTCGTGATATTTGAAAGCTTCAAATCAGTTTCAGTGGTACCTTCAAACTTGTTTATATTAATTGCAGACCATAATTGAGACACATTTTCATAGTTTTCTTGACAAGACTGTGTTAGAACCAGTAATAAAAAGCCTCTTCTTCTGAGAATATCGAAATCGTTTAGAGGCGAAAACCTCTTTATATATCTGGCAAGCAAATTAAAATCCATGACATCTTTAGCTGATTGAAATCAAAAGCAAAGCTTTAGGAAATCTCCACCACCATCGATGCCAAATCTCAAGTGCACTCGAAATACCTGTCGCTTTTCGTTGGCGCACTCAATTAAGTCTTAACAGTTTTGAAATCAAACAACTTCACTTCAAAAAAATTGTCTAAGCAGTGAATACCAGTGGTCGTAGTGATCCTCAGAAGGTATGCACCCATCTTGACAGGGGTAACGGTGAACAGAAAAAATAAAAATAGTTCATGGTAAATCTGAAACAGAAACAGGAAGTTTAACAAGTTTTACAACAGGTCGATGTAATTGGTCTGAACGATTTTGACCATTAGAGCCTGGATGGACCATAATTATCTGGACAAAAGGCCATTTTGTAGGATACAATTTCTCCTGTAGTACCAGTACAAGATCTCCGACCTTTACGTGGGGTTTCTGTTTCTGTCATTTTGAACGAATTTTTGAATTTTTTAAGTTCTTGCAGATTTTCGGAAGACTTATCTCTTGCAGAAAGTCTGATACATCTGCTTTAGGAGTTGCCAACGCGCAGATGGAATGAGCTTATCATTGAGAAGAGAAGATTCCGGGACGGTTTATAAAGGAGATCCCACGAAAACGTGACCTGGTGTTAAGGTGACAAGATCATTAGGGTCATCCTTTAACGACTGTATCGGTTTCGAGTTTAAACAGGCTTCTACCTGAGCAAGGAACTTTGTCATTTCCTCGAAAGTAAGGGTACAACTCGCCGAATATCGTGTTTGACCACCGACATGTGGAACTGCTGGCTGAGTAAATTGCCACTGAATCTGATGATCCTTAAGATAGCGGACTATTTTAGAATCTTCAGGTGATGCTGCAGAAAAATTTCTCCTAGTTGTCGATTAGCTCCCACAAAGTTAGTGCCGTTGTCACTATACAAAGTCTTACAAACTCCTCAAACAGCCGTAAATCTCTTAAAAGCGGCGATTGATGCATCTGTAGTAGCATCTGAAGCGACCTCCAAATGAATCGTCCAAGTAGCACAACAAACGAAGATGACAATATAACCCTGAAAGGTGACAACGGAGCCATCACTTGAGTACAAGGTAACGCTCGATGCCGAGCACATGTCACGCAACGACTCAACACCTTTTTTTTACTGTAGAGCGGCCTGACAAGATGCAGTATATTCTCCGAAGATATGAAAGGGTCAATTTTTGACCTCCGTGCATCATAAACTTATGTCCGTTCCTAATGATTAAAGTTATTAGTGGAGAATCCTTTGGGAGCATGTATGGACATTGCTCGTCATAGTCTAGAACGGCGTGAGACATACGACTTCCCACACGTAACAGGCCATCATCATGCAAGAAAGGCAGAAGCTTAGCCAATGAACTTGCGTGTAGCAGGGAGAGTCGCTTCTCGACCTTGCGGATTTCTGCTGCATAGTTCTCTCGTTGTGTATATGCGATCAGGCGTCGCAAAGCCAAATCAATCACAATAGATGTTAGAAGACAGGGTGGCAGGGTAACTCTCAATGACTTTATCAAGGACGAGTATTTCATAAGGAGTGGCCAAGGTGGTTCATCTTCAACGACAGCAGAAAGTACTACGTTCTGTTCCTATCGAATCCGATGATCTTGTAACTGTGATGGTGCAATTCCTCTTCAAGCGCAATCTGCAGGGATGTCGATTCCAGGTACATGTCGCCAAGTAGCATCAGATAGAATCCTCTGAATTTCAGAGACCTGATTAGATATGAATGTCATCCAGCGTAGGGGATGACCTTTAATCCAATCTAGAGTTTTGGCCGAATCCAACCACAGATATGAAGGTACTGAAGATGACAAATTCAGCACAGATGGTACGCGTTCTACCACACGAATTAGAAGAACAGCAACACCCAATTGCAATCCTGGAATTAAAGTTTCTCTTTCCCGAGCGACCCTACCCTATGACTTCTATCGCCTTTTCGGAGGCATCGTCAGAGCCTTGTCATTCGCAAGAGAGGTTGGAGGACCATCTCTAAACTTCAGCCAAGTTTTGTTATAATCTGAAGGTAAAGGTTGATCCCAATCCAGTTTGAGAGCCCAAAGACTCTGCATAAAAATTATGCCTCGGACTATAACTGGAGCCAACCATCCTATCGGATCGAAGATACGGGCAATCTCAGAGAAGTCTGTCCTCTTCGTCACCACGACTAGCTCTGGTGGTGATCGAATCTGAAATCGAAAGCAATTGGAAGCTGGTTGCCATAGGATCTCCAATGCTCTGAAAATATGGTCCTGTTCAAAAGAAAAAAAATTATATGTCTCTTGGAATTCAGGTGGAATTCCTTCCAAAACATCCTCTCGTACGTCGTATCCTCGCAAGTTGATGAAGAGTTCGTATCGCCAGGTAGGGCGAAGATGTGAAGGCAAAGATCACGGACTTTACCATAAAGGTACGAATCTCCTCGGCTGGAGACGATCTCCAGACGAACTTCTGAAAAGTGTGATGAACCAACTTCTCGATGTCCGATCTTCTCGATCCGACCTTCGTAACCAACTCAATCTCTCCGAGTTGTCTATATGCCTCAATGACACGTGCGTAGGCCTTATGCAGTTCTGGGTGCCTTAGAAAATACCTCTCCATCTGAAAAAGAGCGCCATAAGCCGCCGCTCGAGAATAGCGACCTTCATACGTTCGTTGATAAGTGGAGACAAACAGCTTATCACACTCATCCTCCTCCTGGACAGCAAATCTGCAAAACGACGATAAGAGATCATGGTCTGCAGTGCTTTGTAAATCCACAATCGATAGTTGACCTGAACTAGACTCATCAGACACGAGTCCTGATAAAATCCAACCCAACAATGTCTGCTGAGCGGTTGAAGTTCCCAATTCCCTCTTCTTCAGTCCCTCTTCAAGGATATATGCATAGACGTCTGCGCCAAGAATCATTTCCAAAATGCCCTCTTTATGACCGCGAGATCTCAGGATGAACGCGAGAGCATACCTTTATGGTGAAAATACATCTAGTGTGTCTGGATCTGTGGCTTCCAACATCCGAAACAGTGATAGCCCCTGATTGACGAGGTAGCCGAAGTCGCTGTACCAGTGATTCCGAAATAATAGAAGCCTGAAACCCTTGGTCTAGTAAAACTCTGGTATGGTGACGCCTTCCATCACATCCTTCGGTATTTACAAGAGCCGTGACCAGGAGCACCGCCCCGTTTAGTCATATATTTGGTTGTGACAAGTGAGACGTAATTCCAGCTACAGAGTTTTTAGAAGAATTAGAAAAGGCTGTACTATTTGGATGAAGGGTGGAAGCAGGATAATGAAAGGGAGGCCTAGGTTGTCCATGGATCTGAACTCAGAGTTGGAATCGTGCGAGGAGGAGTGCAGCAAGGTGTGATGGAAACTATTACATAATTGGCACCGATTATTAGAACCAAAGGATTTTATTTAATGCTTACCCAGAGCGTTGAAACATAATACATTTTTCCTCACTATATCTCTCTGCTCCTTAATATTCTTCTGATGAAAATTAGTACCTTCTTAAGGCAGCATTATAAAGATGTGTCGAATTATCTTTTTTACCAATCTTGTTGTTGTTGTTTTTGCGTCATGGTGCATTGGACTTGCTAGTGTCAACTTGCCCGTCAAAAAAGTGTGCAAAGTGTCATACTCTGGTTGTATAGTCGACGCACCCAAATTATCCACCCAGGATTTGCGAGTTGTTGAATCCAATCGCTGAACGAGCATGAAGACGAGAAAGTCGTCCCACTTGTCTGTTGGACATTTAAAAGAAGTCAATGCGCCCACTGCCTCGATGAAATCGTTCAACAAAGAATGGAGCTCCAATACGCTCTCCTTTGACATAAAAGTCGTATCTGGCAATAATTTCACCCATGCTATCTGAAAATTATCTATTGTTGTTGACATGTTAGCCACCAGTTGTGCCGGCTCACCTGTCAAACTGGCCTTCACATAGTTTAATTTGTGTACTTTAGGCAATTTTAAAATTGAATAAACCATCGAAATAAAAAAGTCTCTAAAAGTACGACACTCCCTATAAATCTCGGAAAACATCGGCAATTCCAATCGCTGAAAATTTGGTCGATTGCTACAATTGGTCGCACTATCATGATGAACCGAACTGCATTCACTTTTAGCTGTTATATATTAAAAATGATGAAGGTAGCAATTTAAATAAGCCTTTGCCGCGAAATATTTTTTCCTCCGCTTGAGAAAAAAGTGCCAATTTAAAATAATCGATGTCCGAATTTTCGATCTTTTTCTTGACCACTATGTCATTATTCCCGTCAAATTTCGTCCACGTTTTCTTCAAAGAGTCCAATCGTGCCTTCACTGCATTCTTATTTATCTTTTATATACCAAGCTTGTTTAAATTACTAACGGCATTGCATATACTTTAAAAATGTTCTTGCTGTTGAGAAAAATATTGATTAAAAGACAACATTCTTACCAATTAAAAAAATAAAAAGTTGAAGAAAAAAATTATCACGCGAAAGAAGCATGTGCTTTTCAAGACTTGAATGCTCGCGGTGAATGAAGTGTCCAGAATTGTCTGATTGTTGGCACTAGAACCACGTTCGTAACAGCTGTCTATAGCCCGACCGTTAACCCGACCGGTATGAGTCGTCGAGTACCGTATGCACCCCTCACTCCCTACACTCACGGAGACTCGTCTCGTTGCAAGATGGGGCACTCTGAACGCCACGCGTAAGATGCTATTGTACACTGCGCACTACAGTTTGGTACACCTGCCGGTGTGATACAGCATAGTTTGACGTTGCTGGTGAATGACCTGCCCACCTGCTGTGAGCGTCCTTATGCTACTGCGCCGATGCACTAGATGTCTCTTCGGAAACAAAGTTTCAATTATCGCTTACACTAAAAAACACTAAAATTCACTATTAGCACATAATCCATATGATATCGGGCTCGAAGGACGGAATGTACCAAAGTTAGCTGTTTCTGTTAAAAAAGATTTCTAAATGTTTATACGTACACGATATGGTAGGGATCTTGAGTAATTAACATCGTTTTAACATTAAACAATAAGTTTATTGTACCTTTAGTCACTGACTAAAGATACGCAGAAACAGTCACAAATTCTTTTAATAATGTTAATTAAAAAAAACACACATTTCCACAAATACAAGAGAAACAGATACGAGAGTGCTGAATTTGATCTATTTTAAGGAACATTATTCACGATTATCTTCTGATTTCGTGTTTATAAATCATTCAACTGATAAAATTTAAATAGAAACTGCTTCACCGACATCTCTTGATTTCCTTCAATTGATAAAGAAGATATTTATTTTTTATGCGATGTTCAATTGTTGTTGTTTTAATACAAATCTTCGTCGTGAGGTGTGTTTATTTTATTTAAAAAAGAAAATTCGATGCAACAATAATAATATTAATAATAATAAATGATAATAATAATAAAATTGCGTACCAAATCGACAAGTATGCTACCATGTGAATGTAAAATTTGTCACATTATACGAGAGCCACTATTCAAAGATTGAACAGAAGTTAAAGAAGTTAATTGTATATCGCGCCTCCTCCTTAAAATCAACATGTATTAGTTCTGATCACCACCGTTTTTAAAGCATATAGATAAGCAAATTTCATATCACACTCCGGCTCGCAATGCCCGGCGCATCATTGCGCGCGTCTACGCATTTTTCAATTCTACATCTTATTTTCTTTAAAGCATTACCGTGCTTTATTATAATGCAAGGGATTATCTAAAAAGTTACATAAAGAAATAGTATGTGTAAGTTGTAATATTCAAGCAGGTTGGAATAGATCGATTTGAAGGAGACTCGAATCAAACTTCACTTACAGGTACGTTCAGTCAGTCAATAAATTGTATTTCGCCGCTCCTCGTGAATATCAATTTGTAGATGTTGAAAGCTACATAGTTTGAAACGTCACTGCAAGGACATACATACACTCTCAGTCAACAAGTATTGCCCACCCTGGGCCGAAATTGATCGAAATAAAAAGTTTGATATCTTTGTCAAAAATTCATCTATTGGTATCATCTTAGATTCATTTAAAGAAAATACAAATACATATCTATTTAATTTTAATTTTTTTAAATCTACAAGTTCCTTTAAAAATTACACACGTTTTTTTTAGCAACAAAAAATAGACAAAATTATTGTTTTTTTACTATAAAAAACTCAATTTTCAATCTTTTTGACAAAAACATTTGCATTTAAAAGGTATTCTCTCAAACTTTAAAACGGCGTTTGATTTTTTTTCAAATACATACATTTTTGAAATATAAAACTTCTTATTTCGACAAATATTGGCCCAGGGTGGGCAATACTCGTTAATTTGGAGTGCATAAACTAGTGAAAAGGTCAACCTAAAAACTATTGCAGAATTAAATATTTAAGAATATTCTGATGCAAAATTGGCAACAGTGATGTTTTCCTTTTCTGAGGTTGACGATTTCAACTCATCCGCGTAAGGTACTTCAAACATTCGAAATAAAATATAACAAACGTGTAGAGTTCTATATGTCTAAATGTAAGAGATATAGACACAAGTTTTTCATCAGTATTTGATATATATATTGTATATGTAATATATTCCTTGTTCTCAATAATATTATTGAATGATGTCCTATTTTTGGCTGACGATATTGTAATGCTGGCTGAAAATATAGAGACACTCGAGGATATGGTGGCAAGCCTTAGAATATTTTTGAAGAAAAGAGACCTGATATTGAACGTAGAAAAAACCAAAGTATTAGTGTTTCATAAAGAAGGGCAGGGAAAACAGGAAATATGAAAATGGGGAAAAGAAATAATTGAAGAAGTAAAATATTTTAAATATTTGGGTTTTACGTTTAATAGGAAAAAAAATTACGATGACCATAGAAAAGAACTTTGGGCAAAAGGAAGATTGGGGGCCAAAATTGTGTGGACAGAAGATTAACATTGCTTAGGGCGTTAGTAGAGAGTATACTGTCATATGGGTCGGAAATTGGGGGGGGGGGGAGAAAAGAACTCGAAAAAGTATTTTTAGATTACGTAAGGTGGGTGCTAAAGTTAGAACTCTGTACACCAAGGTACCTGATAAGGACGGAGACTAAGTTAACATCATTAAAAGTTGTTTGGGGACTGAGAGCAGTTAAATTTGAGGAAAAAATAAGGTCAAATCAAGTAGGAGAGTTGTTATATAACTGTTGGTTGGAGAAATTTGAAAAAATGAGGGGACCGTTATAGTCTAGAAAGGAAGTTTTATAATAGAAACGGGTGAGGTGTAATAGAAGTAGATAATATTCTAAGAGGATACGAAAATATAAAGACTAAGATCCTCACAAAAGATATAGAAGTACAAAACCAACTTGATTATAACAGAATTTCAGAGTCAAGATATAATAAAAGATATAAAGAAAGAGAGGACGGGCCGGGACTGCCACGGTATCTGACGGGAGTGTCAAATAGAGATACTATTAACATTATAAGTAAACTAAGGTGTGGAAACTGTGAAAGTTATGATAAGTACTGGTGTGTTCTGTGATAAGGATTGAGATCTGTGGGAGCACCATATAAAAGATTGTGAAATAGCAAAAGGTTGGTTTATAAAATTAGGGACAGATTATAAGACAGTAATTTAAAGGTTAATGAGCGACAATCCAAATGATGACGCCAAACTAGTGAAGGAATGAAGATATGTATGTGTGGGACTTAGTGATGTATATACCGATCTCCATTTCCTATGCCTCACGGCTGAAATAAACTATATCAATCTATTGGTCATAGAGCAGAATCCGACAAAGATCTTTAAAAATCATAATTACGAAGTATATGAGCTTCAGTCAACTATTTATGTCTTAATCTATAAAAGCCATGTTCCCTCTTGCAAGCCTCTACAATAATCAAGATAAGTCATTTAGATTGCAACTGCCGATACTCTTTTATTTCTGAAATAAAGAAAAGAGAGAAATAATCAGGCATAAAAATTTCGTTGTTATTAAACCTCGTAGTTTAAGTATTCTGAGGCAATGTCAGCCAAGGTTTAAGTATCTGAATCCTTACCAAATATATAAATTTCAATTGAAAAATGCAATTAGCTCCAACAGTTTCGAATGTTTTAAGTAATTTTCAGTAGAATGAAGATAAGACACTATAGTCCATGATATTTTACATAATTATATCCTAAAACCGGCTTTCGTTAAAAAAAAGAATAATCAAAATGTTTCTAGCGCACTGCATAATTGAAAATTCTCCAGGAATCTCAGTTTATGTTTGATATAGTAGAACAACTTCAAATTAATTTGATAGAATTCATGTTGGAGACATAACAAAAATCAAATCCGCCATCCTGTATATGATCAAATAGATCATTTAAGTAGGAGTATATAATTTTTGTAACAAATTAAAATTGGTTCTGAAATTTTTCGAAAATTGATGTTTTATGACCTTTTTGATATTATCATCAGATGAAAACTGTCAAGGTATTTAAATTACTGTAAAGTGCTTATAATGTACATTAAATATTTTTGGTGACTTTACTTAAAAATAAGTAAGCGGTTTTTGCACAACACAGAAAATTTCAATAGATTGTTTTCTGTTAATTTTATTTAAAAAATCACGTTATATTCCCAAACGGATTATATTTAGCTGAAAATATATAATTTAAGTATAAAATGGATAGATTTTAATGTAAAATTTATATCGATAAATCTTTCTCGTCTATTGGATGAGATATTTTTTTAAAAAGATGTCGGAAACAATTTGAAATGTTCAATTCTTGCCATATATGATAAAAATGTATGTATGAATCTTACATTTTTATCTGAAAGTAAATTTATATTGTTAGGTAGATTAGTTTAAATCAGTTTTATCGTATGAAGGGGTTTGAGAGCCTGTCAAGTCCAAAGATCCAAAAAAACGTAATTTTTTATAACAGTATTGAGTATTTTCGAAAATTTTTGGACAATTAGGGTTAGAGCTTTCTCAAGAAAAAGATAATTAACTGTGACTGTAAAAAAGATAATTAACTGTGGAAAAAGAATCTCTCATGTTACATAGACGACCTAGAGTTATATCCACCTTTTAAACATGTTGAAACATTATGATTTTAGGCTCAGTAGGCATTAAACTTTGTTTGTAAATAAATTTTTCCCTGAAATTCACTCGCTAAGATTTTGCCCTGATTAATTTAAATATTGTCGTTAATTAAAAGTGAGAATTATATTGTGCCTTGTCGTTTTTTTGTATTGTTATAAGTGCAAAAGTGCCAGTTTATAACCACCCTTTAATTTTAGACATAAAATTTTTCAGATTATGTTTAACCTTAAAAGTAACCATGAAAACATTACTTAAGTGACAAAAATTTGGTAATAACACATTTAATTTAAAGTAACAAAGTACAAAAGAACAATTAAAACTATAATAATATGTTCTTGATTACGCATTATTTTTTACTGATAAATTTATTTTGGCATTTAGAAATATTTTAATTTATTATAATATGTGGTAAAAATTTAAACCTCATTTTCATCATTTTGACAGAGGAGGCACATGGCGTGCTATAACTAGGATTCGGATTTGTGAATCCAAGGAAGGATATAATATTCTATAACAGAACTAAGTATATTGTCATTACTGGAAAGTTTGTCCTGCCGGATATACGATTCCAAAGCAGGGCATAATTTTCCGTAATAACAATCTGTATGAAAAACTGCTTGAATCATCCACCAAACAAAAACCCATTCACTTGCGTTTGAATGGGTTGTGATGACTTCTGAATTGTTTATCCGTCACTGGAATTCTACATTGCCCCCCATTGGTTAGGCTGATTTTTGAACAAGAAGATAAGTTTTTTAGTGGACAAAGTATTTTTTTCCTTAGTCCCATTCAGCAGAGATTTTGAATGTGTATTATTTGATTCAGGAACAAACAAATCAAATATTTACTGAAAAAATAGGTCAATTTTCAACTTTTAAGCAAATCCTGGAATACAGACTACTTTTATTTAAAAACTATTTTGAGGCATTTTAATTGATTTTGTTGAATATAATTTTTCACATTTGCACCACACTACATCTGAACGTTGAACAGTTATTTATATATTTCACACTTTAAAAACTAAATTTCTTCTTTTAATCTACGTTTATAAAATCTTGTTATCACTGGAAGTGAAAAATTAAGAAGTTACTTAATTAATTAATAAGATAATTAATAAGTTAGTATAAACAGAAGTAAAATTTCATAATGATTGAATTTTGATATAAATTGTTGCATCAATTATAATATAGTAGAATGTTAATAACTTATAATTTCTTTGATTTTTTTAAATCTGCATTGTCATATTCAAATCTATTACTTCATACTTCACATTTAAAACAATTTATTCTGTAGCATGTTAATTTGGATATCATACTCAGTTGACCATAACCTGACTTAACCTGACGTAACCTACACTTATCAGATTCATGCTAATCTTTTAAGACCTCTATTTCATATTGAATTTCAACCCATTCATACGCACATTATTAAATTGTAGAATGCCCATAGGAATTATTGTAGGTTAGTCAGTCTCATTCAACTCTATTCACTCAGCATTTCAGAGAATGCGGAATGACAGATATAAATCACCGCAAACCGGTGTAAGATCATAAATGTTGCCAACCGATTGGATTTTCATTCTTTCAATCCTTAAATGACAGATCCGAAATTCAAACTGCTTTCCTTTCTATCGGTTCTTTTTTCATATGAATTACAGTAGAAATACACATCTTTATACAGAAAGTATAATTTTCAGTACCAGATGTCTTTCAAATAATTTGAAAGAAAATCAATTTCGTATTTATACAGGATAGTACTTGTTAGATCTGCAAACATACGAAAACCCATTTTCCATAAAAAGACGCAGTTCATTGTATCTGCGCATGCTAGAGCTCATCAGATATCTGTATCTGTTCTCGCCAGGACCTGTGAGATATATTTATCCTAAAAGGATAAGTTTTAGTAACAGATAAGAATCTGCTTTAATCTATTGGGCGATTTTAATTAGACCCAGTTCATCTTATCTGCACAGGCTCGGACCTTTAAGATATAATGATCCTCGAAGTACACTGATTTACATTAAGGTAGATCCCTTGCCAGCCCCTTTTCTCTATCTCAGTTGTCCCTTGTCTTTTGTCTGCCTACGTCTATTGTTTTTTATCTGTTTGTTAATTCAGCCTTTAGGCCTATTTATCTAATCGCCTGTTTTTTATATGCGTCTATCCCTTGTCTATTTCCCTTTTGCTAGCATTCCCATCTCCGTCGATTCGAAACAATAAACAATAAAAACAATAAAAGAAACAAAATAACAGCCAAAACAAGTGTACCACACTGGCCCGCTGTAACGGGAATATATAGTCAGAAATAAATCGCCCGTCCTTTGTGGACACAAAATGACTCGCACAAAAATGATAGCAGAGCTCTCAAGTTATTGTTCTTATGATTATAAAAGTACTAATGGGG
>JAAAKG020137939.1:0-12773 GCA_010014905.2 Druon quercuslanigerum
GGAGCACCGATCGAATGTCGAATATCCGACATTCGATCGACGCGCCGATCGAATCGAATTTCGGATCGAATTTTTTTTCACACCTCTAGTTTATTCCTTTCTTAAGTGAAAAATCCTTTTTTTTCTAAATTGTGTCTTTGGTTTCAAAATTTTTGTTTGTTATAAATGTTATCTTTTTTGATTGAAATATAAACTAAGATACTCTTTTGTTGGCAATTTATCTTTTGAGGTTGCAAATTCAATTTTATATTTGTATCCGAAATACTGTTTTATTCTGTTTATAATTTTCTTTCCCTTTCATGATTCATTCATTTTCATTCTCATCATTCATTCATTCTCTATCATTTTGTTCTTTAACTATATACGGTGCTACATTTATAATTTCGATTCAAAGCGTTCAATTATTATTTTAACCGTTTCGATGCATATAATCCGTAACTAGTCCTTATTACATTTTGACTTCACGATGAGAGCACTGAACAGTCATCAAGTGCTGAAACACGTAACTCGTCAACCGCGGCGCCTAATTCAAACGCTCCAAGAAAATTTATTCTTAGAAACTGAGCCATAGCCCAACTATATCGGGATTCGCGATTCCGCAAGCATATCTCTTTACTCTCTTTTATAGTAAATTACTAAAACTCCACCCTCAGATGAAACCTGATTTTAAGATTAAAAGAATTTTTAGTTTAAAAGATTACTAACACCCTAATGGCATTGAAAAAAATTAATTTAGTCGTGTTCCATCGAGTTGAATCTTACTATACTGAAATTCTTTGAGATTGGGCGATTCTGGCCTAATGGAGATTCCTCGATTTCCTTTGAAGTCATATGTGAAATGGCACCACTATGCATGTTTATTTTCACGCGTTGTTCAACCTGATATGGTACATGATCTATTGTTGTAATATATATTCCACGAAGTTTTTTATTATCCTCGACTATTGCGAAGACGTCACCATTGGACGTTGATAATACACTTTGTTCCTCGGTTGGCATGGGCTCAAAGAGATTTTTTTTTCCTTTCAATAGAATTGGTTTATCAGAAGGAAATCTGTATCTTCGGATTTCCAATCGCTGGTTCTGATTTTTGTTGGGAATAAGCCGAACAAAGTTAAGATGTTCAGGTTTAAGTCTATATAAGCGTATAGGAGCGGTCTTGGCAGGAGGAAAGTTTATCCCGGCAGCAGGCGACCTAGATCTGACACGAAGATGAGGTTCGGAAGAGAGAGTCCTCGACCTGGCAGCTAGATGAGGCTCGCTGGAGCGAGAACTGGACCCGGAACGAAGATGAGGCTCGATAGGGAAGGAAGACCTTCCTAAAGGATTTATCCTGGAAGAATAAAATACTATTTTCAATTAAAATAGTCGTTTAAATTATTTAATTTAAGAAATCTTAAAATAAAGTGAAATTATAAAACATGATTATACTAAATATATGTATTAATTTAGTGAATATTTATAAATAAATATAAAAATAGAAGAGACCTTTCAGTAGAATGATGTCTTTGAGGATCGGAAGAATTTGCGGAACGGGGAAAAGTAGGAATAGAGTCGCCATTAGGTAGGCATTCGAACTCAAAACTCAACTCTGCAACCAGAAAGTAGATGAAACCAAAAAGATCAGTTTTATAGAAAATTTTTGGAAAATTCTAATACTTCTTATATCATAAGTGATTAGAATTTAATAAATTATATAAAATTTGTATCTCTTCTTTAGGTAAACAATTTTTGACTGTCTATTTTCTTACGTTTTGTTGTTATTTCACAAATTTTTTTCAGCTTTTGCCTAATGTAATTTTTTTATTAAAACTAAAACTACACTGTCTGTTAAAAAGTAGTTCATAAAGAATTGGTAGATGTGTTTTAGGTGCACAATTTTTGTTTTCTAATTGTTTTTTAAGAGAAGAAAAACGTTGATTTTCAAAAGCCCTGCAAAATTATCATACAAACTTTTTGAATTTTATGGAAAAGTTAAAAGTTCAAATTTGGAACGTAAAAAAAATAATAAAACATAAAAAATTTCATTTTGTAATCTAACTATGTGTGCGATTTTGACGTGTCACGTTTCAGTTAAAGCATGCCATATGGTAAAAGTTCCAAATTGTGTTTAGAATAAAAAACGTAGTCAATTTTAGAAATATATTACATTAATAAACTCACCAACTGAATTGAGGATAACCGACAATAATAAGATGAAATTTGGAACAGACCTCATATTTTTTAATCAGAGGAAAATCGATTATTCTGTTAATGAATAATTTTATTAACAGAGTACCTGCAGAATATTCTAGTACTTCGGCAGATTATATAACATTTATATCTGATGGTTGTTATCTGGTGTATTGTAAGGCTAAAACTTAACAGATATTTATATCAGATTGGATTAAATTTAAAGGTGAAAAAATGTGGCTTCCAGATTTGTTAAAACAGATATCACAATATGAATCATCTTCGTTTAAGAAAATCCATTATATACAGAATATAGAGACTGGAATATAAATCATTTTAAACATTAGCACTCCTTACATTAACTTTACGTGGTTTTCATTTTTTAAATATTTTAAGAACTTTAATTGGTTCTTTACTCTGCAAGATTTGTATGTGATAAAATTTAGCGACTGGGTTCATTAAAAAATATCGTGTACTTTATTTTTGTTTTTCGTTAAAGCCAGTCGGTATCGGAAACGATACCGTTAACGACGTCGGAAACGAAAGCGTAAACGATGCCGGAAACAACATCGGAATTTGGGACCGAATATGACGTCGTTTCCGGCGTCGTTTACTACTACGGTTTCGATGTGAATTTTTGTTTATTACACAGTTTTTTTTTAATTAAATTATAATTAACTTTGTTATTATTAAACATATTTAATTTTAACAAAACAGATAATTTAAATACTTGATGAACCTGAAAAGTGGTCCCAAGAGCTGAAAAAGCTGGTAAAAATCAAGTCGAGTCAAGGATTCCAAATCTGTTATCAAAATTTAAAAAGCAAAATGGGTGACATGCGTTGGTTTTTTGGGTCAAGGAATTCAAATCTGGTATAAAAATTTACAAACACAAAATGGCTGACAAAATTTATAACATATTATGAGGCCTTGTATATATCACATACCTTGTATATTGTATTTTAGTTAAAATTTAAAAGAAAACAATTAGTCGTATGAAATCTAGTCTAATTTTATTATACTGAAGTTCTTTGAGATTGGGCGAGTCTGTCCTAAGGGAGAATCCTCGATTTCCCTGGGAGTCATTTCTGAAATAGCGCCACTGTACATGTTTATTTTCACGCGCCGTTCAACTTGATATGGATAATGATCTATTGTTGTGCGATATATTCCACGAAGTTTTTTGTTTCCCTCCACTATTGCAAAGATGTCACCATCGGACGTTGATAATACACTTTTTTCCACTATTGGCATGGACTCCAAACCATGACCGTCTGCTCTCAAGTGAATTGGTTTATCAGGAGGAAAAGTGTATCTTCGAATTTGGAATCGCTGGTTCGGATTTTTGTTGGGAATTAGCCGAACAAATCTAAGTTCTTCTAGATCAAGTTTATATAAGCGTATGAGAGGGGTTCCGGCAGGATAATGATTTCTGTTCGGTTCAGAAGAAGTTCTGGAACGGGGAAATTCAGGAATAGGGTCACCATTAGGTAGACACTCGAACTCTAAACTCAACTCTGAAAGCAGAAAGAGAGGATTAAACTTCCCTTGTGCATTCTCTTCTAGCATATTCTTCTAGGCTTATATTTTTTATATCTATATACATATAATATTTTATAACATATTTTATAACTATATACAGGAGAGCACAAAGTTCTTGCCTAATCTTTTCCTGAGGGAGAATTAAAATATCTGCTGAAATAGACGAGTTTTGAAAACAAATACTAAACTACTAATCAGGTTCTGAAACAATTGAAGAATGGAGTTCTGATCTTTCGACGGTTCACTGACGCACTTCTTTCCCGTTAATCAGCGTGAGTGAAATCTAGTGTTAGTCCTCAGCTGTTAAAAAAGTTCTGTTAACGTTTAAGTTATCTCTTCACCAGCAGGACCCAGTCACAATTAAGAGCAAAATAATAATAAAATAAAGGGGCTCGAAATTTTCACGGGTTCATCTTTTTCAGGTGGGTCTAGTTAAATTATAATTATTTTAAAAAACGCAACGAGCTATTTCTTTTGTGTGAGCACAGTTCAAGGCCTGCTGTTAAAAGCCGGAGATGAGCTAAATTGAAGATTGACAGTGAAGAGCTGAGAAAATGAACACTGCCTCTTCTGAAAGTTAGCGGTTTTTGAAGCATCCTTTCCAGTTAGTTCACACTCTAAATCACTCTTCTACACCATCTTTAGTTCCAAGAGCAGCCTGTTACATCGATATACGGGTTGAGGATTCCTTTCAGCAATTTGGAGAATTTTGTTCCTTCAAAGACGCCTTTACGCTAGTTTGTCGATCTGCCCATGGACATAGGGATAGAAAGAGGCTAGGCATGTAGTAGCGAAGTCAGATAACAGCCTGGGCGATATACCATCTTGGAATGCTAACCCGGTACTGCGAGAGAGAGAGAGAGAGAGAGAGAGCAGACTGTTCTCCTTCTCTCACTTACTCGCCTGGATTTGGTAAACCAGCATAGGCGAATCCCCCTTGTAACTTATATGTATTCTCTGTCACCAAGTTAGAAGGTATAGCTTGTCCCTTCCTTTTCCTGTGTCCATGGATCTGCCGTAATATAAGGTTTACGAAAAGAAGGCGCCTTGTCCGCAAACATTTTTTCTTTATCTGTTTGCCCTAAAGAAGTTTTAATCCTGACCAAACATCAAAAGGTCCCTTTCGGAAATTCCAGTCTCTAATCAAGTGCTTACTCTATAAATATAAATTTAAAGCGCAGGTGTCATGACGCATGGAAGTTCAAGAACTAATGAGCACCGATAACATACGAGCATTGCAGGCCAATAATAATTTGCTTAAAAAATAATCTTCCATATATACCTTGTATGATAAAAAGGGACGTTAATTGACGAAATAATCGGAAGTTCCCTCGAAATTCTCTGACTTTTCAGAATATCAGAATCTGTAACCAACTTGCTTTCCTGTTCCATTTTCATTCCCTTTTGTAGCTTATTTTGCAAGAGATAAATTCTTCAGCTTCGGGGATTAGGGTTCAATTTTTTTAAATTCGTCCTAAACTACCTGAATATCTTTAGAATTTAAGCACGAGTCGCTTTAAAAATTATTAAAGATCAAATTGGTGGATCCTTATTTGTTGCACAACTTTTTTTTAATCATACTTTTTCGCTTTTTTCATAGTTGCATTACTTGTGTGATCAAAATTTGAATTTTCGATTTTTCAAAAAAATTCAAAAAGTTGTGAGGATATTATTATAGGGCTTTCAAAAAGCAAAGTTACCTTAAATATCACTTAAGATAAGTTCTATTAAGAGAAGTATCTTTTTGAATAATTTTGGTAACATTGAGAAAAATTTGATTCAGTTGGTAGAAACCATGGGTTTAAAGGCCTAAATTTGCATGTTTTTGCAAAGCAGCCTTAAGATCGGTATTTTGTAAAAAATCCCAGTTTTAATTAAAAAACCGTGAAATTGATGTTTGCTTCTAAACTTGTACGCCGTTAGTCTCTTCCAACATGCTAACGAAAAAAGAAATTAAAAAGCGTGACGTGGCCAATTGCAGTTAAAGCATACCATATGGTACAATTCTAATTTGCGTTTTGACTAAGAAAATGTACTTAAAAGTACAGATATACTATATAATTATACTCACCGACTAAATAAAAGATAACCGCCAATAATGCGATGAAGTTAGGGATAGTCTTCATACTTTCTGATTAGAGAAAAACCGACTATTCTCTTGATAAAGAATTTTATAAATAATTTATTTGATGAAGATGCTGGTATTTCATCAGATTATAGAGTACTTATATCCCATAGTCGTTATCTCGTGTATCATATACGTCAAACATTTTAAATATTTACATTTTTTTAGAGTCAATTTAAAAGTGAAAAAATGTAGCTACTAAATTCGTTGAAGCTGATATCACAATTTGTATAGTCTTCGGTGTTAAAAAGAAACCATCGTTTGGTTAATTTGTTGATCAAAAGGGCAAGCCTCAACTTAAAACTCGCGATAATCCTAAATAAAGAAAAAAGTGAAAAATAAACGATATCCCAAGGATAAGGTGATCTAAAATATACTGTAAAATCTAGAGAGTAGGTATAACGAAAAAGATAACAAAAGATAAGAAGCACAAGACTAGTTAAAAGGGAAACTAAAATAACACCAAACAATTCACCAAACAATTTTTAAAAATATTTTTAGACGACCATAAAGAGAAGATACAAATGCCAAGAAAAATATATGCATTCCAACAACAATAACAACCAAAAAATACGTTCGAATCGACAAAGTATACATATCTAAAATAATTAAGACACATGTACAATAATATTTCAGAAATTACCCAAAATCAGGCTAGTAATAAAAAGCGGTTATAAATATTATTTTTAAGAAAAAGAGACTATAAAATGAATCTCACGAATTGGGGTTTAGTTTAGAGGTTACCGAAGTTGCCCAAAGCATAATTCCAAAATAATTTCGAATTCTATAGTGGGGATACTGTGATAAAAGGTCAAATTAAGTGGGGAAATCGCGATAAAAAGTCACCGAAACTCGTAACATCTTTCATTGAACGATTTTGGATTAGCATACAACACTGATGCAGGTAAGCTGGCTTTTGGAGCCACTGTCTTTTTGAGTTCAAATCAAAATGAGCCTCGTCTTTTGTAAAGTTCACTACAACCTAAGCAATATCGATACTTGTGTAACCTACCATATCGGCAATCTCTTAGTGTAAAACTGATTGTGGCCTTGACAAAGTCTTACTACCGACAAATTGTTTTTCTAGGTTAAAATAAAATTGTAATATTGTAGATGAAATTTTTGGAACGGTCGCTTTCCTTAAATCTTTTTTGATTGATCTAAATGCATTTAGTTCTGAAGTTAATCGCATGACGCCCAGATGCTTTCCACATAGAGGATTGGTGACGCGTCATCAACAAATACCCTTCTCGTGGCACGTAATCTTTTCAAATTACACCCGTCGTACTTTTACCATCCTATTTCAAATATAGACACTTGCGTCGTTTTTCGATCCTGTCCCTGTTCCTTTTTCTCTCGGGGCTCACAAGGTCTTTAACTTTAAAAGCCAGTTGTGCGCTGTGACAGCGTACTGTTGCTATAACCTTTTGACGTTTTCAAACAATTACTTTTACTCAAACAATTTTGAAAGATTTCGGGCGAACTCTTGAAAATAAATGCAACTAAAATCCAAGATTTTAAAAGCGGTTTTAAAGATGTGACGGGATTTTCGTATTATTTTATGACATGTCACAAGACTGAGAGATTTCGAATTTTAAATAATATTATACTTTAACTTTGCCTTAAAAAAATTAATATATTCTTTGAGATTGGCGATATTTACCTTAAGACATAGAACCTGCTCCTAAGAGTAAAAGAATTCTGAGTTATTACAATAAGGAACACCCTAATAGCCCCTTACTAGTAAACATTTTAAATAACTGGGCTACCTAAATAATATAATTTATATTTTAGTTTTACATTTGAAATAAGTTGAATAAGTGGTGTGGCATCTAGTTCAATTTTTCTATTCTGAAATTCTTTGATATTGGACCACTCTGCCCTAAGGGACAATCCTCGATTTCCTTTGGAGTCATTTCTGAAATCGCGCCACTGTGCATGTTTATTTTGACTCGCCGTTTAACATTATGTGGAAACAGAACCCTTAATTTAGTATATATTCCACGAAGTTTCCTATTACCCTCCACTATTGCAAAGACGTCACCATTGGACGCTGCTAAGACACTTTGTTCTTCGGTTGGCACTGCATCTAAGCTATGACTTTATACTTTTAATTGAATTGGTTTGTCACAAGGAAAAGTGTATTTCCGGATTTCGAATCGCCGGTTTGGATTTGTGTTGGGAATAAGCCGAACAAATCTAAGTTCTTCAGGTTCAAGTCTATATAAGCGTGTTTGATTTGTCCTGGTAGAGAAAGAACTTAAGCCCAAACGAAGATGATGCTCTGCAGGGGGCGACCTGGACCTGGCACGAAGATGAGGCTCAGTAGAGGGTGAAAACCTTCATAAAGGATGTAGCCTGGCAGGAGAAATAATTATTTATAATATAAATAAATATGAATAATTAAAAATTAATATAAAGAAAAGAGACCTTTCAGGAGACTGGTGTCCTTCCGGGTCAGACGAAGTCACGGATCGGGGAACACCAGGAATAGGTGCTCCATTCGGTAGAAATTCAAACTCTAAACTCAACTCTGCAATCAAAAGAAGAGGATTAAACTTTTCTTATGCATTCTCTTCTGGTATATCTTGTTAGATTTTAATTGTACTTTGTGATATATTTTTTTCCTTCAGAGAGAGGGTTGCCTAAACTCATTTCGCTATCTGAAGTCTAAAAATTGTATATAGGCGAGCAAAAAGTTTTTCCCTGAATTTTCTCTGAGGGGAGAAAAAGATATAACACTAGACAAATGTTTTCTGAATAAAATAGAGAAAAACGTGTCTCTTTTAGCATTGATGAATTTTGAACCAAAAAAAATAATTTTCTGCCAAAACAGAAGAATCTTGGAACCAAATGGATGAAGTTCCAACGAAAAGCATCAATTTTGGGTGAAGAAATCATACAAGATCTTCGGCCTATTATTAAAATAAGATCATGATGGGAACAATAATCTGCTTATCTTATTAGGATTTAAGTTCCGACATAATTCTGCTATTTCAAATGGTTCGTGCCCGAGCTGCAATCATATTGCACGGCCAACCAGGGTCTACCGCTTGTGTATTCACCCTTCCGGTTATGGGGACACGAGCGCACAATTGCAGTGAGGCCCAGTCAATCAGCAAGTTGTGTCCATCCATGGTTGACCGCCGTACTTCTTTTCGGTTACTCAGCTTGAGTAAAATCTGGTTTTAGTCCTCACCTGTTTAAAAAATTCCGTTTACGTTTAAATTATCAGGAACTCCGAACTGAAGCCGGGCTCTTTATCTTAACTAGGATAACCTACTTAAGTTACTGATTCTTAAATATAACGAAAAATGTTTTTGCATTCTCTCATGCATCCACTCAAATTCTTGTTGTGGAACAATGTTAAAAACTAACTTCAAATCAGTTCCTTTCTCTTGGGAGGTTTCAGGTAAATTCATTTTACCGGAAACTAAACAAGAAGAACTTTCCACTCCCACCCTCCTCTTATGTGGGTCCAGTTGAATTACAGTCACTTAAAAATATCTAAGAATACCTTTGCATTGGTCAGTTTCCCAGATTGACAGTGAAAACCTGAACTACGAGAATTTTCCTCCTCTGAATGTCAGCGCTTTCTGCAGCATCCCTTCCAGTTGGATCACACTCCAAAGTGATTTTTTTCACTATCCGCCCGCTTTTATCGAAATACGGGTTAATACTGCACATTAGCAATTGGTAGCATTTGATACCATAAAAGATATCTCTGCGCTACTCGGTAGATTTGTCTTGCCAGTAGGTTTTAAAACTGCAAGAAGTTTCAAATTCGAGTCTGCAAATATGCACCTAAGGTGTGATTAGAAGAGTGATCGCCTAAGCAAATACCAACAGGACCCTGTTAGAAGGTCGAGTCTCTAAACAAGTACGGAAGTTTTGTAGACAAATTTTCAACTCAATTATTGAGTTTTACAATAGAATTTTTTTTAAATAAGCTAGTTAAATTGTTCGATAAAAAATAAATTTTAACAACAAACTATTTCTTCTTCAATAAAATTAACCATTTTAACTAAGTTTTAAAATATCTAACAAAATAATAAAAATTTCGATGATTCCTTCCACATTTGCTGATTTTCCGCAATATCCTGATCAGTAGTCACCCTGATCTCCCGGTCAACTCTAAAATTCTTCTGTAGCGTATTTTGAAGGAGATAGGTTTGGTATTTTCAAGTTTCCGCGGGGAGCGATAGTAAATATATACAGTTAAAACATGACCTGCATCTGTCCCAGAATATATTGTCGAGGGTGAACTTTTAAGCCTCCTGGAAGTAATCAAGAATTCTGCCAAGTCCTTTAGAATACACCAGCTAAAATACACCGGAAGAGAAAATTTAAATCTGGGAAAAAATTCCGAAAGAGAAAATGAAACTTAAAGGCCACAGTCGACCATAAAATTTTCTTATAATAGACAGTCGTATGTTGAAATATCATATTAGATTTCTGCGGGGCATAAAATGTTGCGGAGTGAGTAGATAATGTCCACTTTGAAAAATTTTTAGTGGAGAGTCTGCCATGTCTGGTACTTTGAGAAATATGAAGTCAGAGGTCTGCTAGAGCTGGAATTTTGGGAAATTTTGAGTGGCGTATCCACTTTGGCTAGCGCTTTGGGAAATTTGAAATAAGAGTTCGCCATGCCTGGTACTTTCGAAAATAAAGTAGGGGTTGGTACTTTTGGTAATTTGGAGTGGGGGTACACTGTATTGTTCAATTTTCCAAATTTGCAGTGGGGGTTCGCTACTGCTGGTACTTATGCAATTTTGGAGTAGGAAGTCCACTGGATCTGGAACATTGAGAAATTTGGAGTGGAGGTACACTGTGGGGCGTACTTTAGTAATTTTGGAGTAGCTGGCCGCCGTAGCTACTACTTTTGGAAATTTGGAGTAAGAGTTTACGGTATTACATTGAAAAATTGGGAATGAGACTACACTGTGATTCCCATTTGATCAATTTCGTGTGGGTTTTCGCCATATCTAGTGTTTAAGGAAATTTAGAGTAAGAGGTCCACTGGAGCTGAAACTTTTGGACAATTCGAGTAGCGGTACACTGTGGGACACAGTTTGAGAAATTTTAAATGGGTGAGTCGCTACGGCTGGTACTTTGGAAAATTTGAAGTAAGGATTCATCATCCCTGGTATCCTGAAAAAATTTTGGTAGAGCGCCTCATTATAACCATAATGAGGGTGAACAGAAACAAAAACTACACATAAATCACTACTACGTCGTATGTATAACTTCTTCAAAAATCCAATAGATTGATTCTTTCAGAAGTTATTGTGCGGTTAAAGGTTTTCAAAGCGTGAAAATTTTTTTAAAACAGTGAGGGGAATGTTAACTTTTACTCAAATCTAATACCTTCTCTGATGATAATGAAAAAAAATCCGTTTATAATACGTTCGGCAAACACCTTTCAATAAGGGGCGCTTAGGATGGATACGGTTAAGATTAGTATATTATTTAATTTTTTGTGATAATTTTGAAGCGAATTTGAGTCAATTTGTAGAAATATGGGACTAAAAAGGCTACATTTTTATTTTTCGAAAAAGACCTTATTTCCAATTGAATAATGTAAGAATTCAATTTTTTTTTAACTTCTAAGCCGTTAGTCTCTTATAGCATGCTAAAGAAAAAGCAGTTTAAAAGTTTTGCATTTCACGTTTAAATTAGAGCATGCCATATGGTACAAGTTCTGATTTGCGTTGAGACGGAGAAAATGCGGTTTTAATTAAAGACATATTGTATTGTTATACTTACCAACTGAATTGAAGATAACCGACAATAATAAGACGAAATTAGGAATAGCTCTCATGCTTTTTAATTGAAGGAAAACTGATTATTGCATTAAGGGATATTTTTGTTTATAATTTAACTCAAGAATATTCTATATATATATATATATATATATATATATATATATATAACATCATACTACTGCCCTACATTCATAATATTTTGTACCATCTGCGTCAAGTTTGCAAAATATTTACATTTCATTAGAGCTAATATTGAGGTCAAATAATGTGACTACGAAATTCGTTAAAATTAATACCATAATCTGTATAACCTTCCACATTCAATAAACGACATCGTTTGTTGAAATTTTCTAAATTAAAAAAAAAATTTCCAAAGCTCAAAGTTCGCTGGATCTCTTTTCAGGAAGTTTTGCTTTGGTCCCTGGAATACAATTCCACAGATACTTCAAATTTTATAATATAACCTGTAGTACAGTCAATGATTACCCTGGCCGTTGATGCGACTATAAACATTCAATCAATAAAAAATAATCTTTAGAATATTTTAGATTCAGTTCAAACAAGTTAATATTCAATGAAAGCAATGACATTTTCTACAGATTATTTCAAATTTTAACCAAAACAGATGAATTTCACATCGAATAGTAGAAATTATAACATAAAATTTTTAATTTCCTACAAAATGGACAATTTGTTGAAGAAATAATAGACTTTTTAACTAAATTAATTTTCATTAAAAGAAAAATATTATAAAAAATATATCAATTAAGATAGAATCCACTTGAAAGATTCGAATTTGGACATCTATGTTATAAATAATAAAACGCAGAAAGTAGTGGAATCCTCAATAAAAAGGATAAGATTTTAACAAAGAATAATTATTTTTTACAAGAAAGGGGACTTTTCAAGTAAAAAAATTATTATCAATTAAAAATATAAATTTTTATCCAAATATTGCGCAGTTGATTTTTTAATAATTTTTTAACAAAATATTTGAATCCTCAGTCAGAAAGGTCAGTTTTCAACCTAAAACTTAAATTTTTTAACAAAAAAGAAGAATTTTTAAACAAATAGTGGAGTTGTTGTTTTTTTCTTCTAATGTGTCCCCTAAGGGTTTACATTTTTCACTCACCCTCTTCCTATTCCTTAACACACCTCCCACACCCTTT
>JAAAKG020137940.1:0-12773 GCA_010014905.2 Druon quercuslanigerum
GCAAGATGGCTAGGGGTCCTGCCCCAAAACCGGGTTCAATTTTTCAGGGAGCTTCGCCCCCCCCCCCCCCCCCCCTGCATGATATTTTTTCCATTGGTCTTAACATGGAGAATGATACTTCCGCAGACCCAGCCCCCTAAATTTATCACGTATTTTGTGTATGACCCTTAAAGGCGATCCTCACCTTGACAGTTAAAAACATTTGGTACTAAAGCGAATGTTTTTATGTAGAGTAGTACACCAAATTCCTGCGGCGCTAGCGTTAGACAACAGTCTATCCCACTTATGTTTATTATATACAGTTTTGAATTTCTAATATGCCTCGAATTACCAAAACGCGATATTTTAAAAATTCTCAAACTAAAACTATTTCGAGTTTTGGACTTATTTTAAGGCCAAACGAACGGCCTTCGATTGTTGATCAAAAATTGATGAAAAACCGGATTTCGAAAAAATAGCTCTTATACACTTTGGAATTCCCACCCTTCATGTTACCTTCTATTAATATATGTGTTGCTTATATTTTTGTCTATAGACTCTAAAACCTGGAAAAATGTTAATAAGAATGCAATTGTTGGAAAAATTTGTTTATTACAAAAATTAAGAAAAAAACCTAGAGATATGATTGTAAGTAATCTGCCTTTGTGTTTCTTCCCGAGTAATACTTTTATATATAATGAAAAAAGAATGTTTAATAACTATGTAATTGTTTACAAAATAACTTTTTACAAAAATGAATAAAATTCCTACAGATATTGCTGAGAGGAATTCAGGACTGTTTTTAAATTTTTGCTAGGGTTATTACTGTATTTTCGCACAAGTTTCAGATGTATATTATGCATAGCTAAATTCTGGGTCGAAATTGTTCACTTATGTATTTCGTTCTTGGAAGCGTATAAAACAGAGTTATACGGGTGATATTAAAAAAATAAGTTTTTATTATTATTCTATTGTTAATCGTGAAAACAGATGTTGAGTTTCAACTTGATATACCTTATAAGGACGATTCTGAATAAAAAAGATAAAAAAGTATTTTTATCTTAAGGTAAATGTGTTACATTTTATGGAGCTGGCGCCACCTCTAAATATAATATTTTTGAAACGCATTTTGGGAGAGGGGGCGGGTGAAAAGGTACGAAAACGTTAAATAGAAAAATAAAAACAAAAATTTAGAGAAAAAAAAAATCTTCAAACAATTTTCCAAAAATTTATTGCCAATTTCGTTCTTATCTTGGAACTTAAATTGGCCTGCAACTTTTTAAAAATCTGGCAAAATTAAAAAAATTGCTCCAAAATCTTTCATATTCAATTTTGAAAATTTTTCAAAAATTTAAACATTTTTTCAAATTAATTTTGCAAACAAAAATTAATTTTTAGTTTTGCTAAGAACTTAAATGAAATTTTTTTATTGTTTAAAACTTTTCAAAACACTTAGAAAGCTTCTAAATGTCGTGTTTAGAATCTTCAGCAATCTACGTTTTGTTTTAAATGTTTTTAAATTTTCACGTGGTTTAAATTATTTTTTAATCATTTCAAAACTTCTAAATATATCTTAAACCTAATTAATTTTTTCTAATTATAATTTATTACAAATTTTTTCATTTTTTAATGAAAATTATGTTTAGCTGAAAATTCTTTACTTTTTAATATTTTTGTGAAAATTCATGTATTTTGTTACTAAACAATATTTTTGGGTAAAACACTAATCTCTTCCGTTGAAAATTCAACAATTTGTTTAACAAATTTTTTTGTACTGTACTAAACTGTTTAGTACAGTTTTAGTACTAAAACTGTACTAAAACTACAGTTTTAGTAATCTGTCTGAATACCCAAAAATATCCTCACGTGTCACGCTCTATTTGCACTAAACAACACAAATATAAGAAAAACTCCGCATCGCAAGTTCCCCGCTTTCTCACACTTGCATGCCGGAAACGCATTTTTCTTTGTTTAAAGTTTCACTGTTCTGTTGAAGATTCGTTTTTATATACATAATTAAAACTAATATTTTGAACTGAAAATATAACTATTACATTTTTGCTTGACAATTTATCTAGTTTAGTTGAAAATTTAATTATTTTGGTAGGAAATTCATATTTCTGTGTTAAAAATTAAACATTTTCGTTGAAAATTTATATCTTTCTGTTGAAAACTAAACTATTTTGCAGGAAGTTTGTCTTTCTGGATTTAAAATTAAATTTTTTTAAAGGAAAATCTACTTTTTTTGTTTTAGAATTAGTCGGTTTTGTAAACAGTAAAATGTCTGGATCAGGTAATATCAATGATATTATTTTCAAAAGAAGATTAATTATTTTCAAAATTTGCCGAATTTAGTTTTTTCATTTTAACTCATCACTTCACCAAATGCAATTTTTTTGTTTTTATCCCTGTGCAAAAATGTCTAAAGTTAGATTTAAAAAAGCACATTTTTGAAACTGAACACATGAAAATCCCTTATATTCTGCTTTTTATGTGCTACAATCGTACTTTTAATTAAATTTCATAAAAAATTAATGAGTTTTCATATTAAACTTGGAATGACACTATTTATACTGTTGGACTTGTAATAAAAAATTCTTTAAGGGTAATTTTGAGATATGTGATTGAGAAATAATCCAAATCCATGATGTTAGTTAAAAGTTTCTCAAATGTGGCCAAATTTTAGATGCCGGATTTTACCATGTTCAGTAAAATATTGCACTGATAAACTGAAGCTATTGCAGTATATTTGAGTACAATATACTAAAAAATTTTCCATAAAATTCCACATAAACTTGGGCATATATATTCTTTAATTTGCAACTTTTAAATCAAATAACACATCCCATCCTCAGCAGTTCGGCTGAGTGATGGGAGCCGTACAGCGGGGGAACCGTTTGTAGGTACCCTGGGCACGTTGGTCATTGAGATTACTTAATTTCCTTGTGGAAATAAATTTTTCTTTAAAAATCACATATAAATAGATACCATCATCATTTACTCATCATCTACATTTGACACGGGTGACCGGCAACCGGGTGAAAGAGAGTTACAATTGCTTCGAAAAAGAGTTGAACTGGATGTGTTGCTTCGATTAAAATATTGTCGAAATCAGTTTCCGTTAGTCAGCTAAAGATTCAATATAGTTCACAACGTCGTCTCCATATTCAGATGACTTTTTGATACACTGTGAACATTTTTTTTGGCATTTTCCCAAAATTGTTGGCATCAGCGTCACATCCCTATAATCTTTAACTTTATCTCCTTCGCCTTTCTTAACTATTTGCATTACTACTCCTTCTTTCCATACTAGGTGCTTTCTATCTTCCATATATCTTTTTTTATAATATTTTCCTCCATACCTAATTTTTCGAACTACTTCTCCTAGCAAATACCAACAAATATATTTTCCATTCTAATATTTCAATATCTTGGTTTATTCTTTTTCTTCTTTTTCTCTCTCTCTATTTACCACCTTCCAAAAGTCTTTTCCATCCTTGCCTTCTCCGCCTCTTCCTTTAACCATTTTCCTCCTATATTCTTTTCCATTACTTTTCTTTTTTCCATTTTCGTAATTCCATTCTGATATCCTTCTTTTTCCCTTTACAATCCTCATCCCATCGACTTCTAATCCCCCCTTTACTAACTTCATTTTTGTTTGTGCTCTCTGATCCTCTTTTTATTTCCCCCATCATTTTGTGCATCTCCTCGTCCACATTTTCCTTAAAAATTTGGATTGTTGTGACCTTTTCTCTAAACTGTTCATTTCCTTGCATTGGCCAATTTTCTTTTCCTACACTTTTCACCTTTTTTCCTTTTTTATTCATATTTCAATGACTTTGTATCCCTCTAATGTCACTATTCAGGGAAAGTGATGCAAACGAATATAATCTCTTACATCTAGTTTCTTGAGCTTCTCTCTTACCTCATCATCCACTATCATATAATAAATTACCGTTCCCCTTCCTCCTCCTGAGCGTGTATATTCTCTTTTCTCATCTCCCTCCATATTTTCTTTTAAGATAAGCCATCCCAACTGCTTTCAGCTCTTTAACAACATTTTTCCCTTCGCATTCAGTACCTTACTCTCCATCCGATCCCCTTTTTCCTTTACCTCCTATTCAGGTTTTAAATTTTCCTCATACACTCCACTTCCAAGTAAGTCAAAACATTTGAAATGAAAACACTTCGGTTAAGTCAAAGTCTCCTTAACCCCACCAATGTCTATTGGGGCGAAGAAGATGAACAAGGGCGCTTTATATGTGTGCCGTGTGCATCTGTGTTGTTACTATGTTACTAAGTGGAGGGGATGTAAAATGTGAAATAACTGGGCGGTGCGTTTGGTATATCTTATTTTTGACGTAACTGAGCTTTGATTTAACTGGAAGTTGAGTGTATTATAAGCCTAATCTCATGCTTATTTTCTTTATTCTTTTTTTTTTCACAAGTTCCCCGCTTTCTCACACTTGCATGCCGGAAACGGAAGTAGACTTAGTCTGAAGTGAAACAAAACATGTAAATAATTTATTATTTATATTTTTAACGTTTCATTTCTCTTGAATGTAGCAAATATTGTATTAAAAACAAGTTTATACTATCAAAATATATTACTATTCTTCATCTAGTTAATCATTCAAAATTTTGATCTTTCTCAGAGTGGACACATTAGGAAAAATTTGACGACTTGGTAATCATTCAGATATCATAGATCTACAACACTTCAGCCGTAATTTAAAATAGTTTTGTCTAGATATAACAATTAGTTTTATAGTTTATAGTTTTTATAGTTTAACAACAATGGGGCTGATGACTACACTGTCCCCAACAGTATGTCTGGCAAATACAGTCGGTCCCAGCTCCATAAGCTCATATAAAAAATCATTGTGGATCCCGATATGTAAAATTTTTACCGGTAAAGCTCGTTTTATAATGACCAACGTGAAAGTTCAAGTCTGGCAGGGCAGAGTATCCGTGCACATATATGACATGACAACAGAAATAGGACCTGTGTATTGTCAGTAGATTTAACGGAAAAAAATTGCCAGCATGTGGCGAAAAGTCACCGATAATTCAGAAAAAGTATTGTTATAAGAAAATATATTGAAATCATTTGTTATGCGTTGCTTATGAATAGAGGTAACGATATGCAAAAAGCACGTTAAAAATGGTGGAGCGACGAGAATTATTATTATGTCACGATCATGTATGTGCACTAGAGTTCTTAATAATTTCTAACTGCGCAATAGACTGCAGAAAAAATTCTAAACACAAATCAGGAAGGGCATCCTTATCTGTTGGCAGGGAAGCACACCTGTGCGAAGCGGATACATGCAGAGGGTGCATGAGCGTTAGTTGAATAAGAACTTAGAATATGTTCTTACGACGCCTGCGTATTTAAGAAATCAGATATTCTTTTCACGCCAAAAGGTGTATGAAGTTCTTTATCAACAAGAATAAGAGCAGCAGCATCCAGCACACTGCCACCCTTCCTGCAAGACAACTGTAATTTTGCAGATTCTCGAGAGAACCAGGGTCAATCGAGGGACAATAAATTTGATTTCTTTTATTTTTTTATCTATGTTTTATTATTTATTTGGTTCAACACACTCACAATGCCTTTTCATAGAGAGAAAGAGTCACTCTTGTCACTCTTCTAGGTTTTTTGCGTCATTCACCGAAGTTTGTGGACCAGAGGAGGACATGGAAGAACAAGTGGTTTTCTTTGGATCACAAATGCAGGTGCAACCGTGGGTTGCTCACCGAGGGTGTAATATGGATAAGATTCTCGCATTCCAGATCCTGTAGCTGGTGCAAATGAAATCTCACCGCCATGGATTCTTCGCATTGCGATTATCGTCACTTCTTAGGCTTAAAGGTGTCTAAATGTCCATCCATCTGGCAGAACACTGCGACAGCGCAGAAGGTACATACAGTCGAACCTCCATAACTCGAATTCCTCTCTAACTCGAAATCTTGCTCTGGTCCCTTAACATTCGTATACTGACACATGTAAAAAAACCTCTATAACTCGAACTCGAACCTCCCTAACTCGAGCTTTTCGAATTCGAGATCATAATTTTGCGTAGGCTTTAAACGTCAATAGAGCGCAGACAGTCTCTGGCTTTCCCCAAAAACAGTCTCTGAGATTTTCCCAACGACTGTAGCAACGACTCCGGAGCAACCCAGAAGATTTTTGGGATTTCTCAAAAACTGGCGCGACACTTGTATTGCGATGCTCAGTTGGCGCGGGGTTTTTACCTTAATTACGCCAATCGCAGTCACCGTTCTTCTTAAAAGGAAATCGACAATATGCAGAGGCAACAGTCTCCATCGGTTTTCCGTTGAGTACGTATCTAAGTTCAGTTTTTCTGGTCTATCTACATTCCGTGTATTTTTGCAAGTTACAAGATATATATTCTGAGCCCATCAACTAAAAGAACTTTTAAAACTTTGACGTTAGTTGAAAAAGTTGTTGTGATTAAAGAAGTTCAAAAAGGGGCGAAGAAAAAGTCGGAAATTGCTGCTGATTTCGGAATTCGTCGGAATACTCCTTCCACTTATCTGAAGAACAAGGATAAAATTATTCAAGACTGTTCGAGTTCTCAGACGAATCAGAGTAGAAAAAATGCCGCGAGGCAACGAATGAGGAATTAGATGAATGTTTAACGAAGCGATTTGAACAAGCTCGCGATAAGAAGATCCCCGTCAGTGACCCGATGCTTCAAATGAAAGCTCAAGAGTTCGCTAGCAGTTTAGATTGTTCTAACTTCAAGGTTCTAACTTCGCGAAGAAAGTGTGTGGGGAAAAAGCACACAATTATTTTTTTACAAAAATTATAAAGAATAATCGTATTTTCTGAATGACATGTAATAATTGAGGGGCATATAAGCTCATTTCGCCGGCTAAGTATTTTCTAATTATTGGCTAAGTATTGTGGTAATGTTCGTTCGAGCTGGACAATATTTAGACGACGGAATCCACTTTTTTTTCAAATTGGTTTCCGATGCGACTTAGAGTTAATACTTACATAACTTTGATAATTTTTTTCGGAAGCCTAACATATTTCTATTTAATTAAACAATTCCTATTTGCTCTAGTAGTTAATTTTCGAAAGCTTTGAAAAACTAATATAAAATTAAACACATAAAAAAATTTTTACTGACAGTATAGTGTATGCTAAAAACTTGATGTCATTGTATAAACAACTAATTTTTGTTTACTAGAAAATTTACTTTAAATTCAGTATGGATGGTTCACATCTTTTTTAACATTCTTTCTATACATTATAATAGAAACTTCTCAGATATCAAAATGCTTGCAAAATAATGAAGTTATTGCACGTATATGTGCGGCTCAATCCGCACAATTTGTCCTTACCCGATGAGACATATGCGTCATCAACTAAGGCGCATATTGCTCGTACGTTATGATAATCATAACGTGCGTCTCATATGCGTTGCGTATCGCTTGCACATTAAGGTTTTTAATATTATACATATATATTTATATGACTATTATCATTACGAAATAAAAGAAAAGTAATTAGTTTGCTTAAAATTTTATTTGGAAAATAGTACGTAGAATATATATACATATATCGATATATGAATGTTCTTAATATTTTCTGTATTTTTATAGTAATGTAGCCGACACTTAAATTGGTCGTTCATTGTTTAAATAATTTTTTGAACAAATACAGTATTTATCTCAAATTATTAGAGCGTTATAAATAATTAAATTCACACTAAAATTGACTTGTTTGCAGAGAAATCTGCCTTTTTGACTAAAAAGTGTTGAAAAATGCAAATTGATTTTCAAAACACGTACTACGGATAAGAAAAAGAAATTTTGCGAAAGAAATAATACTTTGGTTCATGGAAAAATTTAAAGAACGGTCTTTTTGACAAAAATTTATGGAATATTGCACAAATAGTTGTTTAAAATAGCGTCTTTTCAATTTACATATGAACAACCTTTACTTGGATTAAAAACGTTTTTTCACTGTCTACTGTACAGGCTTTGAAAATTAATTTGCCTCTTTTCGAAACTTTTTAGTCAAACTTGTGCTGTGAAATCTATTTGCAAATATGCCAATTTTAGTACAAATTTATTTATTTATAACGCTATAACTTAAGAATGGTTAAGTGTGCCAAAAAAACCCTAAGCGGAAAAAGTCTTGTTTTGGTACAAACATTCCAAAACATATTTTTAAGTTTTTCTCTTCTTCATGAATACTGTATTTGTTTTACAAACTTTTTTCATCAATAAAGGACTAGCGGACGTAGAATTTCTATTAAAAAACCTTCAATTTTTTATCCTAATCGTAGTCAGATTTTTAGTTTTCCTTAAAATAGTTTTATCTATGGGGAAGTAATACGTTTTTCAGTCTATTTAGTAAATTAATTATAATTATCACGTCGTTTTTACATCGCTTTTACAATTGATGAATGCCTTTTTTATAATGTACTTGCAGAAAATTAACAGATCTCTGTTTTTATGCCAACGAGCAATAAACTTCAAATATTAATTTATCTTTAAATATTGTAAAGAGCAACGAACACAGAATACCTTGATCATCATGGGACTTTTAGTTTAATTTGCCAACGGGCAACAAACTTAAAATATAAATTTATAAATATATATTGCAACGAGCAACGAACACAGACTATTTTGATCGTGACCAGACTTATAATTTCATTTGCCAATGGGCAATAAACCTAAAATATAAATTTGCAATCATATATTGCAACGAGCAACGAACAGAGAATATCTTAATGGGTTTAGAAAAATTGAAAGGGCATTCAACAGAATTAGATGAAATGCCTACGAATTTAAGGAGAGTATAAAAGACTTCAAAATTAGTTATGCAAAAACTTTTCAAAAATTCATTTAATTAAATAAAATTAAGTGAATATAGAAAAATTTAAAGGTATTTAAAAGAATTTAGGATGAATGACTAAAAATTAAGGGCTAGGTACAAAAAAATTGCAAAAAATATTTGAAAATCTCGTGAAGTCTTTGAAACTCTACCAAATCCCTCACTTCTTGTGAATAAATTTTTTGAAATCCTTTGAAATACTATAGAATCCTGTAAAGCTTTATGAAATTTAAAGATATCTAGATATCTTCTAGGAAATTCTTTAAAACCGCATGCAAATTTGGTTAAATTTCTTAAAATTATTAAACCCCTTGGAAATCCCTTGAAATTCTTTAAAGCTCTTGAAAATACCTAAGAAACTCTTAAAATACCCCAAAATATTGTGAATCATTTGAAATACCATCAAGTTACTGAAATCGATAGAAATTGCTTGTGACCCTTTAAAATAACCTAAAATATCTCAAGTCGTTAAACTAATTTTAAAGCTCTTGAAAATGCCAAGGTTTTTGAAAAAAGTACCTTAAAATATTTCCAATTCTTCACTCATTTTATCAATTTATCCTCGGAATCAATTACATAAAAACTTTTAAAGTAAAAAAAAATTGAATTGGGTAAAATTGAGTAAATTTAGAAGAGTTCAAGTAAATTAAACAAATGTAGCGGAATTTTAAATAATTCAGGATAATTTAATAAGAATTCAATGTGAATTTCAAAAACTAATTTCAAAACTCTTCAAATCTTTCAACCCCTACAAAATACCTCACTTTTCGTGTATAAATATCGGAAATCTTGTATAATCCCATGAACTCTTCTGAAATATCTTAAAACCTTATACATCTTGCAAAATCATTCTGTATCTTCCGAAATTTTAGAAAATGCTCTATCACAGAATATGTCAAACGCTTTGAAATCCGCTCCAATTAATTAAATTAATAAAAAATTCTTTGGAGTCTTTTGAAATTCCCTAAAATATTTTCAATCAAAAGGTCTTGGAGATGCCTTAGAAATGTAAAAAATACCGTAAATTTTTAAAACTCCCTTCAAATTTCATATAGAAATCTATTAAAAATTCTTAGAATCTTTAAAAATACCAAAGGACGTACCAAAGTACGTCATTTTGTATCCCAATTCAGGACATCCTTGTACGTCCACTTTTTCAAGTAGGCAATGAGCAACGAAAATAAAATATTGTTTTTATAAAAACTTACGCATAAACTTCTCGAAACTCTTATGCCTACTCATCGCCTAAATCTTCTCCATCTGATGATCCGTCAAGAATTTCCTGATCTCCATCGTAGTCGAGATTATCTTGTTTTCCAGGAAATTCAATCTCGCCTGAAGTTCTTCTCGCGTCAGTTTCACTCCTTCCTGTGTCTTCGCAGTTTCTGCAGATTTTACGTGGATATTCCTGGAGTGGCGAAATCGCTGTTTTGTCTTTCGCAACACCTCCTTCATCTCCATAGAAAATTCCTTAATATCTCGTGGGCCCGGCAAGCAGGACACTTTTTTGCAGCCAGTCAAAAAGGAAATCTAAAGGTTATTCTAGAAATTTTCAATATCTGATAATTCACTCAAATTTTAAAAAAAAACGTACTGTACAAAATTTTACACAGTTTTTTTTTTACATAAGAGATAGGAATCGAGGTTAGGAATTGAATTAACATAAAGTGCACAAACAAAGGATATTAATTCGATAGAGTTGAACAATTCAAAATTTAGGTACTTACCATGGGCAAGTTGCGGACAACACACCTTATAATATTAAAACAAACTGCAAAAATTATTATGGCACACGCGAACAATCGAGAGCTGTATTTTGCCGGCGCGCCGGGTCGAAACATGTCAACGGTGTCAACAAAAAGCGTTGAAGTTCGTTGTTCAAATCAGCCTACCATCTCCCACTATTTGAGATATACTTATTCGTTCAGCTGAGCGCGCGATACATTTATATTCGTAAGCGCACTTGGTAATTCTTAATTCAAAAAGTAATAATTCTATTAATATAGAAATCTTTTGTATAATTCTGTATGCATTACATAATATAATGCTATAATATAATAAGTACTAATTACTATATAGTAATAAAATTTTATACGTATATACTATTTATATTTAAAGATTAAAATCCTAATTTATGCTATTACTAGGGGTGTGCAAAATTGATGCGGGTCGTATTTGCGGGTTGGCCCGCAGACCCAAAATTTTAAAATTTTTTGATAAATTTATAAAGTTTTCATAATTTTGATAAATTTTAAAAAATTTGAGTAAATTTCCAAAATTTTGAATACGGAAATTTAACCTTACTAAACAAGGCCGTAGCGAAACATTGGGGCATTGATTTCTAAAAAAAATGTCGCTAAAATTTTTTTGGCAGATTCATTTTGCATAGTATAAAAATCAATCACTCCTTTTTATATGCGTAAACAACATTTTTAGAGTCCATTTGCGATAAAAAATTCTGAAATTGCTTTCTACAAAAAACATTTCGGAAAATAACACGTGGTGTTCTTTGCCTAAACGTTAATTTCACATTCGTAGAGTATAACAAGTGGTTTTCTTTCACAGATAGTCAAAAATATTAGGTCACAACCATGAATTATAAGTAAAGTCATCATGAAAAATAAAATACCTCATAACCTACAATTGCCGAAGTTATACCTTTGTCTACGAATCACAGAGAAATTATCGCTAGAAATAAGGTTTTTGCATATTTAGTAGTATCTATCTCTAACGAATTATCTACATCTAGAACAATTTTTTCCTCGATTTCATGGCAGCAAAATCGTTTATAGTTTTTGTGGAGTCGATTTTTCGTTCTAGCTCATTCTCGATATGATATAAATATATATATTTATATTTTATATTTATATTCATATATATTTATTGTATTTTATATATATTCCTGAAACCTATTTCCTATTCCAAATTCTTAAATCGATCATAAATTCGAGTTATCGTTTTTGAATGTAATTTGCATATTACGATTTGTAAAATAATTGATTGATTTTTATTCTATCAACAAAAAGTAAGATCAAATTACTTCTTCTGAGTCATGACTATTATCAACATCGATATTATGGAAGATGCTAAAAATATATCAAATAAGGCTAAAATGGCAAAACATAATTCCATATTTTTAAGATAAGAGTAAAATTAATGCAATCGACATGAGATTCTTGCGCATAATATGCGGGAAAACTCTAATGGACAAAATGAGTAATGAGATAATCCTTAAATAATATGGCGCGTATGCAACGCTAGTTGATACATGGGAAAGAAATCGGTTAAGATGGTTCGTGCATGTTGAGAGAATGAAGGATGAACGACTAACGAAATACGTATATCAGCCGTAGAAACGCGAGAGCCTGCATGAAAAAATGCATGGACGTTAAAGAAGATAGAGAAGTGTGACAGGAAAGAAAAGTATGGCGGCAAATAGTTAATAAGAAGAGTGTCAATAGAATGAATGGCGCCTGAAACAAAATACCTTGGACACTAATGGATTCAAGTGGGGAACTTCACATGACGGCTTTGTGAGGATCTGCACTTGAGGTGATTGCTACAGTAATTTATCAGCAACTTGGGTCGGAGCAGTGTTGCGGAATAAACGTGTTAATTAAATAAATAACACGAGAATTCTAGATGAATCTAAAAATGTTATAACCCCTTCCTCACAGAACTCCCTTCCTCACCGAGTGAGTCACGCCTACTCCGAAAGGGAAACGGCTTAATGATGTAATAATAATAATAATAATAATAATAATAATAATAATAATAATAATAATAATTGCATTAATGCGTCCGTGACTGATGATATACCGGGGCAGCCCCGTGCAAAGACTATTCTAAATATATGAAAAAATATATAACTCTAACCAAAAATGTCTTCGACATGTTGGACTGTAACCATCTTAAG
>JAAAKG020137941.1:0-12771 GCA_010014905.2 Druon quercuslanigerum
TTCTTTCTGTTTATTGTGTAAGTGGTATGGAATGGAAGTCATGTAAACCCTTAGGGGACACATTATGAATAAAGAAGAAGAAGAAGAACTGAATGATTTCATGATTGAAAAAGTTAACAATTCAGCTTAGCATTCAGATAAAAGTTAAAAAATTCGGGTATATTATTATTGCTGATAAATTATTAATATATGCCTGGAAGTTTTTTACAGCCGCAGTATAACCAAGAAACGCACATAAACGTGGCATTTCTGTTATGTGGGTCATTTTAATCTATCCACTCCAAATTCTCCGGAAATAAGCGGTCTACAAAACATTTTTACCGACAAAGTTGCTCAGAACAATAGGGGCAATCTTTCTGCAAAATTAGCTTTCACCTTGAGCTCAATTTTTTAGGTTATTTGAAGGTCACATTGATTTTTAAAATGAGAACCCCTTATTTTTGACATCAGATTCTGAAAGAGCGGGAAATTTTACGTTTAAAGTGATAGTTACAGTCAATTTCCACGAGGTCAAATAAAGGTTAAATCGAGGTAAAATTTAAAAAAGCATGCCAGAGCATGATATTTTTGTTTTATTTTTTTAACACGTTTGAGCAACACAAAGCTAGGGTGAATTTGGGACCAACGACCTTGATCACCTTGACCTTGAGGCCAACATTGAAGGTCATTCGAAGGTCAACGTGTTTGTTTTCTTCAACTAATATACCCGAAACCAAACCTACAAAACCATATTCACGCCAGCTTTGCATTGTCCAAATGTGCTAAAAAAATAAAACAAAAAAATCATGTTTTGCGTGGTTTTTGAAATTTGACCTCGATTTAACCTTATTTGACTTCGTGAAAATTGACTCAAACTATCATTTCGAAAGTAAAATTTCCAGCTATTTCAAGATTTTAATGTCAAAAATAGGGGTTCCTATTTAAAATAATCAATGTGACCCTCAAATAACCTTGAGAATTGAACTCAAGGTCAAAACCGATTTTGCAGAAAGATTGCTCCCATTGTTCTGAGCAACTTTGTCTGTACAATTTTTTTGTATCCGCTTATTTCCGGAGATTTTGGGGTGAATAGATTAAAATGGCCCACCTAAGTAAAATGCATTTTTATCCGTGTTTCTTGGTACACAGCGACTGTCAAAAACCTTAAAGCATACATTATTGACTTACCGACAATATTAATACACTCTAATTACAATTTCTGCACTGTTTTGGGTCTGACCTTATCAGAAATTGAATATCTGAAAGGTACTGCGCTGTGTCACTATAGCTACAGTTTTATCATGCATGAGTGATCACGGTACATCAACTGTGGCTCCTCTTATATCAAACTGTAATGTGGCGTAATTTTTGGAACGCAGAAATAAAAATTTCCAAAATTGAGCGGAAGAGAACCTTCTTCACAGTAAAAGAAATAATACCGCAGTTAATAAAAATGCTTTATATTCAAAAACGCGAAATATTTTACTTGGTTATAAAAATTGTATATATACTCCCCATAGAAAGTTTTGGTAGATTTTTCACTTTCAGAGAACAGTCGTTTGTAAGTTTAGAAAACCCTCTTGTTAGCCCGGCTGCAGAAGAAATACAAATTTTGTGTCGTCCACCTGAAATTTGAATTCTTGAATTTTTCTTTTTTATAACGTATGTACGCCCTTTTCGCTGTTTTTACATTTCATATTTTCGTTTGTACCTTCTTGGCTGCACATGTAAAAATAAAATTTTTTAAATTCCTGAAAAATCGAAAATTAAATTTTGATCGTAAAAATTAATGAAAAATCAATAATTCCATTTTTCCGTCAAACTATGCAAGATAAACAATAATATGGTTTCACAAAAATTATGTAAAGTTGTTATTGATCACTTTTTGATGAGACACTTATTTTTTGTTTTATTCGAAAAAAAACATCATTAAAACTAAAAAAGTAAAAAAATCTTGATCAAACGACGTAACCTAAGGAAAAAATAATCAGCCAGATGTTGTTCACTCAGAAAAGAGCTACAAAATTTTATTAATTATATTTTTTAAACGCGTAGTAGAGGTACGATAAAAAATAATTGACAACAGTTTTTCAGTCAAAATAATAGACAAATGTTTTTATAATAATTGTTTTATAGGATGTGTAGATTTATTTATTTGGAGAATATAATTTTAAACTTTTTTTGTTGTAAAAACGGCACGGCAATGTAGAAAATTTCAGATTTTTGACAAAATCGAGAGCGAAGCACGAAATATGTCATGGGAATGTGTTGGTTAAAGCCGAAGGAGCTTTAACGAATGAAAATTCACAATCACCAAATTACAGATGTCAATGCTTTGCCGTTAATTTTAAATAAATAGATCAAGTGTTTAAATAATTCTAGTTTTTCCGCTCAAAGCATTAACTTATGTAAATAATTTATGTGAGCAGAGGTGAGGTTGTGTATGATCCACGGCCATGTCACGTAAACTACTTAGAAGTTTTACAAGAAACCCTTTTTATATTGTTTGGATGAAAATCAATCAAAATCAAAATTAATGGACAGTTTACTACATTTAAATACAATCAGGCTTGTTATCAACATTCTGTTCTGTATCTTCGTGGTCTTTCTAGCTTTTGTAGGTAAATACAATGCTACATTCAAATAAAGGTTGCTGTATCTAGTCGTCCCGGAAATTCCGAACAACCAGCCAAGCTTATGAAAAAAGTTGAACTAGTCATCCCTAATTTAGGGATGACGAGATACTTCTTTAAATAAATGCAATTCTATACATTTAGGGATTTTATTTTAGAATAAGGTTAAAATTACTCGAAGATAATGCCTTTTAGTGCTATAAACTAATTTTTGTAAAAAACGTAATATATACTCCAAAGTTTTTTTATTGTCTTTCTAGCATACGATTGTAAAATATTAAATAAATTTTCCAATTATTGTTAGCTATTCCTTAGTAAACCTTTAGTAAACAATGTAAAAATACTAAAGAACAATAAAATACAACTAATAATAAGTAGATATAATTGCCGTTTTTCAAATAGGTATAATTGAGATTTAGAGACAACCTCCTCTGAAAATAAATGATTTATTTCGAAGGTGTAACCACTTTTTTTTGCATAAAAAATATTTATTTTTCCTTTATTTAGTTGAGCTATCGAAGCACTTATTTTCAAACAAAAGAAGCTTTCCAAAATAAGTCCACTCCTATATTTATTTAAAAGCATCAGATTTTTGATAAACCTGAGGTTACGTTACGATACGCATAACGTAACTTACGTATCCGAAAACTCTTTTACGTATATTTTTGAAACCTACACAATACTAATGCATTCTAAGCTTGAAAATGCATAGAAACAAACATAATTTTCGTATCATTTGCATTCTATGGGCTGTTTGTTTGATCTTTTGAGATAATAAAAACTCCTGAATTAGAAATTAACATTTTTAAGATATCCTTTATAGCAAAAAGGTATTTCGGGATATGCTTTTGCTATAAGGGATCTTACATGGAACACTTGAATATTAGAGTAGTCCAAAGAAGTGTTTCTTTTCTTGTTTGAAAAGTGAGAATGCTTTTCGATTTTTTTTCAAATTATATAAAAGATTAAATTTTGGCCCCCTGATAAAGTGGAACGGATGATTCGAAGTACTGTCTCAAAAACCTGGAACTTAAAAACTGCAAAAAATTCGAGAAATTGTTACGGCCTTTACAAGATTTTTTTATTTTTAGTATGAAATTGATGCAAAATTATTGGGAACATCATCAGGGTATCTATTTGTTGTACTAGTTAGATATTTCCATTTAACATTCTTTTTTTCAACGTATTATATTTACAAGAACGATTTCCTCAGCTCCGGATGTTTTATAAAATGATTAGAATTTTAAGTATTTTTAACCAGAAAGCTTATTTGACGAATAAATCGTCATTTCTTAACATTCTTTTATGGTTCATCTTTAACAAGTTTGCTTTAAAAAATGTCTTCTTATGCCGTTAAAAGCTGGTTTTAGAAAAATTAAAAAATAATTAGATTTTTTTATTAGCTTATACTAAATCAAAGTTTATTCGCCTTTTTCGCCCAATAACTTTTCATTTTAAATTTCCCTCCCAAATCTCTAAAATTAGGAGCTTTTGTAAAATTCATGCAACCATTTTTTTTCTCCTGTAAATCGCAACATTTTATTACTTTATGACATAATTGACACAATTGGTGAACTTCAAGAGTAATATTTTATGATTTGTAATTATTTAATTCACGCATGCTTTCTTTAAAATGTACAAACTTTTTTATTAGAGTTTACATTATGAAAATATTAACTTGATAGAAAAGTTCATTAAATGCTGCAGAAAATATTTTTCAATGGATAAAATCAATCAAAATTATACAAACTCAGCATACAATTCAGAAGTCTTTATAAAAAGCCATGTTGTCTCTTTTTTAAATGAAAATCCTGAAAAATGTAGTGTAATTTTTTTGTGGATGTGAAAATGGTCCTGAAGCTTATTCAACTCAATTTGTCCGGTGAGAGGTCGACTGAACTGCGAAAAAAATTTAATGTTAGCTTAAAAAATTGAAATATCTCTATAGAAATAATTTATTGATCAAAGTTCCCTGAAATATATCTACTAAATTTATTCTGACTGTTTCAGAAAAATCGGTTGAAAATTATGAACAATAGGCTGATCAGGTCTACTGAACTGTTAAAAACTTAAAATTTTCTGGAAAACTAACCTGCTGCTTCATCAAGTCAATTTATTGCGAAATTTATAGACAAATTATTTGAATATTTTAGCCCCATTTAACTTTTTTAAATTCGTTAAAACTTTTAGAAGAACTTGAAAATCGTTGTAAATCTTTTGAAATCTCGTTTACATTTGAAATAATTAATATATTATTGATCAATTGTAATCAAACGTAATAAGCAGGGGGACACAAATAAATAATATTTTTTGTATTAAAAAACGAAAGAAAATGTTAGTGGCAAGTCCTGAAAAAATGGAGTGGTTGAAAATCCTATAAACTTGTTGATTATGTCATAGAAAAAATTAAAATATTATATTGTTGAAATATCAGTCAAGAAGTAAATGTGAAACTAACTGTTTCTATTCAAAATCTGATAATGATAAATTATTATAGGGGTAGTCAACCCCTCTACAAAAAGGCTACACGGAATGCGAATATTTCGCAACGAGTGCACGGAGAAAAATGGATGTATAAATGTAGATATTCAAACGGTAAGATTGTCCCACCTAACATGCAATTATTCATGCCAAATATCTACTATCTTTTTGAGATGTTAGGCGTAAAAATATTTTTATGTTAAGTTATATATTTTCGATATTACAACTATGGAGTATTTAAATTTTGGAACATTTCCAAAGAATCAAAATTGGCTATCTTTAATTAAAATTGGATAACGACTTTTGTCTGTTTACACTCAATACGAGGGAATATGATCTTAAGTATTAGTTCACATTTTACTCGAATACATTTGACAAAACGTTTATAAATGTAAAATAAAATTTAAGTTTAAGTAATCTTAAATTAATCTTATTTTAAATAAAAATTGCAGATCATTCGTTTTCCGCTTACTTAACAGTTTTTATTTTTTATTTTTTATTAAAAATATTAAACTTATCCTCAAACTGACTGAATTTATCAGCTGATCGTCATTTTATACCCATTATCTGTTTTTCGTTTATGTACGAACATTAAAGTTTTATTTTAAATTCACAAATAACTTATTAATTAATTTCTTAAATGACCAGAAATAAGTAGACTCCTCAAATATTTACAGACTTTATTTGACGTAACCATACATGTAATATCTCGGATATTTCAATTGAACATTTTGAATGTTAGTAAGTAACATCTCACTTTTTAATATCTACGAATCTCAACTTTGAAAATCTAGATTGCTGTCCTATAGTTAAACATAAAATATGTTAGTCCTGAACATCTAGATGTTATGTTTAAACATCCATTTTTCTCCGTGTGTTTGTTTGTAAAAAGTAATCTGATGTTTGTTTCGTTCGAAAATTCTGATTCGTTTCTGATTCGCTTGAATAAAGCTATTTTTGGGGATAATCTTTCAGGGTTGTTTAAACCCCTTAAATCGACAAATCAGCATGCAACAACAAATATATGTCTAATAGTTTTTCCTGTGCTACAACTTATTACAAAATGAAGAGAATCGATGAGGCACATCTCAATTACTTTCCTTGTCTTTTTTAATGTTCAGAATCCCTAAAAATAAAACCAAGAATTCTGCGACGAAATTTGGACAACCACGTCTAAATGATCCTATTGCAATTTAAAAAAAGATAAAAATTGTCCAAAAATAAAAGAAAAAGATTTTTTTTTACAAAAATAAAAAAGGTCAGAAAAATAAGAAGGCAACCAACCCAGAAATTAAAAGATAATAAAGGGGATTTGTTCCGTTGCCATTTCATTTTTCTTTCCTCTTTTTTATTTTTGTCTGAAAAAATAATTCTTTTCTTTTTGAGGAAAATTTCCACCTTTTTTTCAAATTGCTGTAGGAAGATTGTATGGTGGTTGTACACATTTGTTCGTTGGACTCTTTGTTTTATTCACAAGAATTCTGCACATTAACTTGATTATTAGATGTTAAATAAGATTTTAAATTTGACTTTAATCTCATGAAAATTTCCTAAATTTTAATTTATCGGTCCTTTTTGCTCACTCTACTTCTCCACTATATTAATTCACGTTTCCTGTATTAGGTAATTTACTTTAGTTTATAACATAAAATCTATTTCTGCTTACAGAATCGACTCTAGTAAATAACCATGATCGTTCAACTAAAGTGATGAAGAGACTTAGAGCAACTGCTAATATTATTAAAGAAAGTAGAGGAATTAGCTATTGCTGTCCAAGAATGGCCCAAAGGTGGGCATACACTTGCATGGCATTGATATTTCTAAAAAAAAGTTAAAGAACAGAGTCTCATCATTGGACTAGATATAGATCATGAACTTACTGCAATATATGATTGGGAACGTACTGTAATTGCAGTTCGCGAAATTGACTCAAAGAATGTTCCACTGCTCCCAGTTGAGCTTCTGATTAGACCATATTATCGCCCGTATCATGCCCCAACTGTTACCCCAGCAACTCTAAGGACAACACCAAACCGATCAGAAGAATTATCTGCAGTCTTCAGATCTCTTAAGGAATCTGCTAATATTATTAAAGGAACTACAGGCATTTATTATGCCGGAGTCCAGAATCATCTATGAAAATGATACCGGCTCTCAGTAGAGACGGGGTACGTCACACCTATGTCCACGTCTTGCGACCGTGATGTGAGTTTTTGTTCGATTTTGATTACTCTAGAATCAAAACGAGGGGCCTATGATAAAGCCACCGAACGCGTCTTGCGGATAGAGGGTCCCTATATCAAGGGTTTCTGCTGAATATGGTTACAAAAAATTAATAGGTAGTCGCGGACAACTGTCCAGGGGTGGTCCCGAAGGAATTAACCCCCAAGCGGAGGTGTGAAAACCGTGCCAAATGCTGTATGGCACCTGGGTGAGGTGTCTAGAACGGTGACTGAGATACCGGGCGACCTCTCAGAGTACGCAGCCTTATCCTCGTACGCGGGGCTCTGCAAGGATGGACCCTTTTCCCTACCTTCTCGTGGGAACAACAATGATAACATCAAACATAGTTGTAGTAAGTGGGTTCAAAACAATAGAACGCGCAGGGCTCCCGACAATAGGGTGGTCAAGAATGCCGACCACTCTAGAGCTGGATGAGTCAATGAAGATGGAGTCAATACAAGGGACCGGCGGAATCTTGGGGCTTTTAGGTGGACGGAGCGACAAAATAACGAGTTGCTAGAATAATACGATGCGAGTGTAACCCCTGAACGAGAGAATCACATGGCACGACTGTTTGCTCTTTGGTGCGAGAAGAAAAATTACAGGCTAATCACTTGTCTGAACACACTGCATAAGATATTCAAAGCTATCCTGAATGATAGGATTGTTCGGGCAATCGGACCTGCATGGGAAGAAATGTGTGTGAAGAAATGTGCAACTGAACAACGCGGCTCAAAGAAAGGTGTAGCAGGATGTCGGGAGAACCTGCTTATCGATAGATGTGTCTGCAAAGATCCAGCATCCTACCAGCGTGACGTATCGATGATCTGGATTGATTATCGGAAAGCTTGCGATTCGACCTCCCAGAAACTTACCATATATCTTTTGGAAAGCTTAAAGGTCCATCTGCAAATCGCGAGGCGCATAGAGAGATTGATACCACTTTGAAAAACCAGACTTACTATCTCATCCGGAAAATAGTCGTGTGACAACTAACAAGGTCACTTTCCAAAGAGGTGTCTTTCAGGGCGACTCCATGAGCCCACCCCTCTTTTGCCTCATATTATTGCCACTATCTCCAGAACTTCACCATTCCCATGGATATCTTTGTGGCAAACCTGAAAATCGAACAATACGGGTCGTCAAATGATACACTAAGGAAATAGGAATAGAATTTGGGTTAAAAAAATGTCTCAAGGTTTATTTGATGTGAGGAAAACTTAATGACATATTTAAAGACGCTGAGCTCGTCGATAGAAGCGCTATACGACACCTTTGCGCTGGAGAGACTTATACGTACCTGGGCATGCCACGGAGCTGCATTCAGGATGTGACATCTTTAAAAAATACTCTCCGGAGCAGATATAAACGGCTTATCCTGCAGATTTAGTCTTCCGAACTGTCGGCTAAGAACAAAGTATCTGCGACGAACATGCTTGCTGTCCCGGTAGTACTCTATTCGTTTTGAGTGGTTCCATGAACGAAGAACGAACTCAGATCCCTTAATATCGGGGCACGAAAGATTATGCACATAAACAATAGCATGCATTATAAGTCCTCTGTTCCGCGACTTTACACCTCACGCCGTCAAGGTGGTCACGGAATATTGAATATTTAATGTCTTCACAACAGGATTATTTTGGGTACAGCACATAGAGTCTCAAATGGAAGAGAATCTCTTCTTAAAATGGTCAGGAAGCATGAAGGAGTGAGCAGAATGCATCGAATCTTATCTATCTCAAGTCAATACTTCTGTTTGGAAAATCTAAAATTGCAAATTCCTTAATTTTAACAATGCATGAAGAATTCTTAAATACTGATGATTTTGAAAGTTAAAAGTCAAGTTTTCAAATTAAAAAATAAAATCAAAATTCAATAAATTTCAAATTTAAATGAACGTCATTACAGCCTTTCAAAATTTAAAACCTATACCTTTAATTACTTTAGGTTGTTAATTAAAATATTTAAAAAATCAAAAATCAAGTTCCTAATTTTAAATACTCCAAATTAAAGTAATTTAACAGTTAAATCATAAAAATTAAAGACTTTTGTACTATAAAGCATTGCAACTTGCATCATTTTTCATGATAAGTTTTTAAAATTACTAATAATCCAATTTAAAAGATTTAAAATTCAAAGTTTTACAAATCTGAAGAGTTAAAATTGAAAACTTTTCAATGATAAAGATGTTTAAATCAACATGCTTAGATTTGGTTAATTTTGCACATCAAAAGTGAAGTTTTCAATTTGAACTCATCAGAAATAAAAAAAAATTCATGTAAATTACCAAAATTAAAGTTTTTTTAATTATAAAATCTAACTCCTGCATAATTTTAGATTATAATTTTAGCAATTAGGAACTTCGAAATTTTAAATATTTACGATTTAAATTTCTATAACTTTAAAGAGTGCAAACAAAATCACTTTAATTTTATAGATGCGTAAATGAAAATTCATAAATTTTGATGATTTTGAAGATCAAAAGTCAAGTTTTCAATTTCAAGTATTCTAAATTAAAAATTTTTTTAACAAAAATCATAAAAATTGCAAAATATTTAACTGTTATAAACTTTAAACTTGTATCATTTTTTATTGGTAATTATCAAAATTAAAAACTCTCCAATTTAATAAATTGGTGCTTCAAAGTTCTACAATTTCGAAGAGTTGCAATTAAAAACTCTTTAATTTTTAATATGTTGAAACACAAATTCTTAAATTTTAATAATTTTGAAGATCAACAGTGAAATTTTTAATTCTACATACTCTTAATTAAAGCGATTTTGAATGTCAGTCATCAAAATTAATTTTGAAATTAATTAAATTAAAGTAAATTAAAAATCGCAGTTTCTTCAAATGCGAACAGTTAAAATTACAGCGTACATTTATTTTTTGGACATTTTTATAATTTTTCACATATCTGTGACATATATGTTTCCGTATAAAGAAAAGGAAGTATGCAAAATTTTCAATTAACTTAAATCAATTGCTTGAAATGTAACAAGTTACTATTTTCATGTAGTTATTCTAGCTGGAATTAGCTCGTTTTTTAATGTACTATATCGAACACTGCACCTAATTTTAAATTATTTGAAAATCAGAAAAAAGTGATTGATGTGTCGATCTAGCATGATGAGAATTTAATATTCCAATCGAAGCCATAAAAAGTTCCATTTAATCGCAACAACGTCTAGTGGAAATATAAGTTTATAAGATGTGAAACTTACGTATACTAATAAACTGTCCAATTGGGTGATAAAAAATTCTATTTTTAATTAGATGACTCCAACTGACGATTTGTTTTTTCATTTACTATAAGGAGTTGCATTTTCAATCCTTAAATGAGGTACAGCTATAGCCATTTCTTTATACCCGCAATATCACTGCACTACTAGGATTTGGCTCCAGAAGGACCAATTTTTTGTTACATTTTTATACTTTTTCCCTGCGAATTACAAATCCGAATAAAATATTTATATTTAACCATTTTATGTTTTACAAAATTAGGTTGAAAAAGTTTAAAATTATGTAGGGAACAAACCCATTTTACAAAAAAGAACATGGCGGGATGAAGCATTTTCTTTTCCGAATTCGAAATCTACGGGAAGAAATTTTGAAATGACACACTGGTATTTATAAAGAAAAAAAAAGATCCGAAACGATATTCAGTGTGTTTTACTATTATTTTTGAAGCATTACCAACTAATGTCACTTCGTAATTTGTAGTTTGAAATTATTTTTAACAAGTTCCTAGAGTTGAGAAGGTCGTCTATAGAGAGCAAACTTAGAATCAAGGCCTCAATATGAAAGTCAATAAAAGATGTATAATACTTGGTAAAAATATATTCTTCGCCTAAGACTAAAAAAATAAATTTACTGTTTGTGAAAATACACGTGCGATATTCCTAATTCGGAATTTAGCGAGGAAAACAATGCTAATGAGGATATCAATTCTCCAACCAAGGACGTAACATAAAACTTGTATACATACTGGTCAGTGTTGCTACTTCCCAATTTGGTAAGGAACTAACGCGTGTAGTTTATAATTTATTCTTAATAAAAAAAAGTGTTGAGCTTAAATAATCTCGAGTATAGATAATTAAGTTAAACTAATAATTGATACTCGATGCTGGAAGTTTTGTTTTATTCTCGTTAAACACTATCTACAGAAGATACATATAATTTTAGTTATTAATTCTATAAAGAATAATTATTATTTTATATTTTTTTAATTCTGCCTAATAATTCACAAAAAAAGAAACTTTAGTTCTCAACCTTAGCTCAGTCTTTGGCACCTGCACTATCTTAGCAATTCGTGCAGATCCACGAAGGGTTAGACACGCTCTCGGCATGGTTCTCTAGTACCTATGACCTTTCGACCCTGGCAGGATGTCGTGGTCTTCAGAAGACCCAACCGGATAATGTATTCCGGGTGTCTAGTCCAAGTAATTTTCGCGGTACGCTTGTTGCGTTGATTGTGGTTGTCCATCGGTCCGGTTAGTTCGGCCTCTTGGTTCTGCCTCGTCCTGCGCAGTCCTGGTAAAGGGCATCCTCAATTCTAATTTGCGCCCAGCAGGAGCGATGCGAACTAATGCTCGTAATGCACTCCGGGTGGGAAATCCTGCTGGATCTTTGTCTTCGCGCACTCCCGCGCTAACACGCATCTATCATCGCCAGATCCCTCCAAGCCCAAAGGATCCTACTACAGTTATTTCTCATACAGAATTGCTCTCATGCACGAGGATGATGAAAAGAGTACGATTTTAGATGCTGAAGTGTGTTGAACGATCAATTTAAAATAATAATATTTTATTTGGTTTGTATCTGGAGACTAATTTGAAAAAATGAAGAAATCGAGAATTTTCAATATTAATAGCTAACTCTAGCTATCCTTTTCTTCGTATCACTAGTATCCCACCCTTATTTTCCTCCTTCACTTCTCAAATAGCCTTACTTCTCCCTTCTCTATTTCCCCTGTCTTCACTTTCCCTACTTCCCTTCCCTTACTCAAACTCACTTCCACACAGTCCTAATAACATTTTTCTCCTTTCCTTGTTCTCCCCTCACTTTCACTGCTTTCCCTCCCCTGCTATCCGTACCACTACGTCCCATCAATACTCTTTCCCTTACTTTTCCTTCCGCTTTTCGTAAAAAGTCAGACATCCCCAACCGTCACTAAAGTCAGTAAAGAGCATGACGGGCAGGGGAACATCCCTTACTTGCCCTCTTTTCACTATCCATACTCGCCCTGCCCACTTCCCATACAGCCCAACCCTTTACTTGCTCTACATCATACACTCTTACTTGCCTTGCTTCTTTTCTCCTTTGTTCCCCTACTTCCTTAACCCCCCCCCCCCCCCCCCCCCCCCCCCCCCCACCCCCCACGCTCCCCCACCCCCCCCCCCCTCCTCCCCCCCCCCCTCTCCCCCCTCCTCTTCTCCCCCCTCTCTTCCCCTCC
>JAAAKG020137942.1:0-12771 GCA_010014905.2 Druon quercuslanigerum
ATATCGTATTATTTAGAAGTGTAAGGCTGAAAAGAAGAATTTAAAAAAAACTGAACTTTTAACCTAGGAATATGAACTTTTAACAAACATGTTAGTTTACAACCAAATTGTCGATTTTTTGATCAAAAAATGAATTCTCAACAAAACATGTGATAATTCATATTTCGTCCAAAAAAATTTAATTCTGAATAAAAAAAAACTGTTTTAATTAATCGAAAAAGAAGAATTTTCAACAAAATATTTCAGTCGTTAATGAAAACAGATCAATTTTTAACACAAAATGAAATGTTTACATTTTCAGTCAAAAAAATTAATTCTTAACCAAAATAAAAACAGCACATGTTTAGCAAAATAGTTTAACTTTTAACTAAAGACATGAATTTTCATCTAAAATAGTGAATCCTAAAAAAAGGAATTTTCAAGAAAAAAGTTTGACATTCAACTAAAGAGTTGAATTTTCAACCAAAAAGTTGATTTTTTAAGCAAGAATATTACTGTTATAAAGAAAAAGATAAATTATTTGTGAAATACATGACTTTTCAAGCAACAACTTTCATTTTCAACTAAAAACGAATTTCTTTTAACCAGATAGTTAAATTTCAGACTGAATAATATAAATTTCCAATGAAAAATAGAATCGTTAAGTTTTCAGTTAAAAAACTACTTTTGAACCAAAAATAAAAGGAATTTTCAACAGAAAATGAATTTTTAACCAAAATAGTACAAATTTCTAGGAATAAGTTAAATTTTTGACCAAAAAGATGGGGGTCGAATCATCCCAAACCTCAGAAAGTCACATTGTAGCAAGGCGCATTTTGAAAAATATAAACTCTACAAAAAATGGCAAAAATGCGTCAAGTCACATATGAGGCCTCTGTCACAAAAATTATGTATTTTACACGCCAATCCCTACCCATCGTGCCCTGAGGAAAGAGATCGCAGTGATTGATCACAGAAATAATTGAAGTCCCCAGCTACTTTTTGCTACATTTTTTTGAACTAAACGTTTTTTTCGAAACGAGAGACCTTTCAATGAATGCATTTTTACGAAAATAATGAAGTTATAAATAAAATAGTAAAGTTTATAACCAAAAGAGTTTATTTTCTCCATAAAAATATAAAAGTAGACTCTTTAACAAACAAAAAAATTAACTGTTAACAAAAAATAGGTGAATTTTCTTTTTGGGATTTATTAATTAATTTCACATTTAAGATTAGAAATTCGAAAAAGAGAAAATTTCTTTAAAACGGGGAAATAAATAAAGATTCTTTAAAAATGCTAAAAGTGTTTATATGCAGCCCCTAATTTATTAGGTTAAGCTGCCATCGAAGTTCATCTTTAAATGAAATCAATCGTCTCAAATTAAAAAAACAGTCTAGAGCATTTAATGACAAGTATTCTCATACTAGTATGAAATAGTATTAACTCAAATTTCATTAAATGTTACAAACCGTTCCAAAATCATTGGGTTAATTTTTTATTTGAAATGACTGGAATCGTTGAGGGAATATTTTAATGAGCATGAAATATGATTTAATTGAAGGAGCATTTGCATTTGGAAGATTGGTTCAGAGGTGGAGCTAAAACGGTAACAGATGCGCGTCCCAGGTGACGAACCTCAGTTGCCTTTCGATTGTTTCCATAATGACTCTGTGCTCATTGGAGTTATTATAGCAGCCAGACACCAACGCGGTTTAGTTGGCACGATTCATTTATTGCAATTAAGCGAATGCGCAAATAGGACATTCTGAGGATGAAGGCACTTGCTGCCTCGAACCTTCGTCTGACACGCTCCTGTACTGATTTCATTTCTGATTTTAACGACGTCAATCTTTAGCCGACATTTCTTCCTGAATACGAACAAGCACCTCCTTCTTCGTCATCGTTAATGATCATTCTCCTTTACTGTAAGACATTTACCCGACGCTCGAAGAAGTATATATTTTCTCGCACTGAGCGTCTTCCTCATTATTTAGGATTTTTGACTGCAGTCGAAAAATATTTTGCTTTCAGATTCCGATCACTTGGAATAGCAAGACAAAAAAACGTCCATGGACAAATTTTTTTTCAGAGGACAGTTGGCTGTAGAGAACTAGATAATTAACAATGTAGGCATTTTTCAAAAGAGCGAACAAAATTATATCAAATCAAATCACTACCTGAAGATAAACAAAAATTCCATTCACGAGTTGAATTGTTGTTGAATTAAGGTCCAAAAAGTTTGATCGAAAAAAATTATCCAGGTTAAAGGAAATGAATTTGGCAACTGACAATCTTATAAGGATATTTAGAGAAAAAGTTATCTTGAAACAAAAGCATCGTCCTCTTAACTTTTTAGTTTTGAACTACGTGAATATATATTGTACAAAAATACACCACACTCTCCCTTTCAGTCACCCCGTTCTCGGTCTTTCAAGAACTGCTGGCTCTCGCAGTTTCTCAGGTGAGTAGGGCGAGAGCGTTTGCAACAATATATGTATATTCCAATTAAAAATGAGTAAGGTGGCCCTTATTGTTTACGTTTTTATCCCTTCGATATCAGTCCAAGGAAATTGCAAGGACTCCCCGACACTTGACTGAAAGCAAAAGTTTGGTGTATAATTATTTTGCTGCAAGATTCTGTGACGTTATTCCCATAAGGAACATTTTATAAAAATCCAAGTAGAACCATATCTAACTGACGATTACAATAAAGATTTAATTTTTAGTTCAAAAATAAAAAAAATGCAATGTGAATAAACAAGGTTTCTTTCATATAAAAATAGCTAACTGCCATTGGCAGTAATCGAGGAAGCAGCCATCTTTCTTACACGTAGAGTAACCATTTAGTTTAAAATTAAAGTCTGCAGAAGTAAAAAACTAAATTCCTTATTTTATCGATAACCAATAATTATTTCAATTGTGTTTTTACTATTACTTTCAATAACATCTCTAACTACGTAAACCTATATAACACGTAAGCCACACAATAAATATGTAAAATACATAATATTCTTTACTGCATTAACATTCGGCTCATTACGTAAAATGCATTTCATCAAATTTTATAAATTTGTCTAATGTGTGTATGCAAGCTGCAAATGACTTTCTCATCATACGGCGTACAATGTATTTAAGTAATATTTCTACATGAAGTAAAATTGATGTATTTTGAGTTTGATTCAGTCTCCATCCGGATACATTACCGTCTCTCGTATAATTCATTTAGAAAAATTTTTTTTGTTTGCTTTTAAATACATAAATTGATGTAGTTTCACATATTAAACAAAGTAAAAGAGGCTCTTTTAAATGGAATTCAGCTATAAACAAATTTTTTCCTTAATATTTACTCCTTTTTTCAGCAATATGAAAAAAGCAAAACCAATACAAATTTAAATATTAATTTTGCGAGAGGCGGTTACGTATGTTATTCTGATTTTTTTTCAAAAAATGTTTTTTGCAATAGGAGGACATTGTTAACTAAAAGCTAAACTTAGAGAGTACGTAGTCCATATTATCGAAAATCCAAAGAAATTTAAAGGTGGCCTGTTCGAGAAAATCCATTTGCAGGAAAACCACCACCATTTGTCCAATTTTTAAAATTTTGATATTTTTCTAGGATTTATGAAATTTTAAAGTTATCTTCAACAGCTCACCTGTCCTGAAAATATTTTTTTCAGCCAAACGGGTAAACACGTTTTCCTTTATCTTTTGAGTGTAGAATAACATACTTTCATTACAAAATATTCTGACCTCATTGCATGATTTGAAATGGAATCAGAGGTAAAATGTATTTCAGTAATTTTTCTACCTTCGCGCAATGTATTTTATTGCGCTGATTTAAAATTAACATGGCAACGCAAATTCCCGTAAATTCTGATTTGATTAATTAATTATTAACTGATTTGATTGGAAATTCTTTTTTCTGAAATTAGTTTCAAAGGTTATTTAGCAATAAGATTCTCAGAAATTAATGTAAAACTTAAAAAATATACAAAATAAACATTATTTGAGTGTTTCAATAGAAATGATAGTTTAATGCTTTTTATGTAAATTTTCTTAGACCTTCATTTTATAATCACGGGAAAAATCTGCAACGACATATTATTAGTATTTGCATTTATAATCATAATAATTATTATTGATATTTGTTGCCATATGTATTACGTTGTATAACTCGTGCACTTCAAATCTTTGAACGATGTCTTCCCCTTTACTGTTAATAATAGTAATCGTAAATGAAATAATTCTATGTTACATGGATTCATTAAATACGTTCTTACAGAATCCAATTTTAGCAAGAATTGAAGCAATAAAAAATGTGAACAAAATCATTATTTATTCAAAAATTAGGTAAATTGTGAAAATAATGCAAATATTAGGAAGTTTTTGTTAAAAATTATTGCTAAGTACTGTAAAGTTAATTTCATAAATTATTGTCCATATTAGGTAGGTATTTATAATCAAATAAATCAACTTTGTCCACGGCATCGATCAGATTTGCTATACTAATAAAAAAAATTTACGATTTAGCTATGTTTAGACATAAATACTTGATTCTTTCGAGGCCCGATTGAAAAATCCGACGTAGGATACGACATCAGAAACGACGCCGGAAACAAGATGGGAGTTTGGGACCGAATACGACGTCGTTTCCGGCGTCGTTAACGATTTCGGTTCCGGTGTAAAAATAATTATTTTTACATACGTACTTATAATTAATATATAAAATAATAATAATATATAATTTAATTTTTAATTTTTATTATTATAGGAAAATAAATATGGTTTTAAAGGATTTATTTCAATAATGGTGTTTTTTTCTCAAAGTACAATATTCCAGGTTCAAAATTTTGGTTATTATGACTTTTTTTATCTTTTTCAACTTTTTTGAAGGAGTTCGCAGCTGCCGAACAATTTCTTGATTACCATTCTGTCCATTATTTCTATGTGCAATCCGAAAATCTAAACATTTTTGCCAAGTACAGCTCTAACCCAAACTACGTCAGCTACTTCTTTAAGGCATGTTTATTTATTGATTGAGTTCAAAAAAATCAAAAAGTCCTAATAACCAAGATTTTGAAGATGGAATATTGTACTTTGAGAAAAAAAAAACTTTATTGAAATAAATATAAATGAATATAATAATATAAAATATAAATGATAAATTTGATCAAATAGGAATATTACTTGCTATTATAGTTATGAGTACATATTAAAACAATTCTATTCACACCGAAACCGAAGTCGTAAACGACACCGGAAACGACAACGTATTCGGTCCCAAATTCCAATCTTGTTTCCGGCGTCATTACTGATGTCCTATCCTACGTCGAATTTTTCAATAGGGCGCCTATCAAATAACATGAAGATAATTAACTTCTACATTTTTAAGACCATTTCGATGCTAATTAACGACTGACACTGTTAAAAAATGGTTCTTATATGTACCCAAATTTCCAGAATGTTATTTATTTATAAATAAAATTTCGCTTTTTCACATAAATAACAGCCGATGAATCAATTGTATTTAATGATAGTTTGATAGGGCTTTATTCACAAATAAATTATTTGGTTATTCTTCAACATTTACAATTTGTTTTTTCAACATAATTAACTGTTAATAACAAATTTAAAAACTTTTTTCAGACATCCGAGAACATTCCACTATTGTTATTTATAATTTAATTAACGTACGTAGTATACGTAGTATACAAGATAGGACTTCAACTAATGAATAGGTTTCTTTAGCAAATCATCAATTATTATCAAGTGAAATCAATTAATTATTTCTAAGTAATTTTCTGTACATACTACAAGAAAAAAACAAATTTTTAGTTTGCAAATTCATTAGGCAATAATAATGTTTTTAAATGAAAATTCTGAATTTTTATCATTAATATTTTTATTAAAAGTAAAAAATATGTTATTCATAGTTAATTATTTTAAAAGAGAAAAGTAAAAATTCTGAAAAATAACCAATCATGCATTTTTAATTATATTTGTTTCAAAAATGATTAAATGTTATAAATTCGTTACAAGAAATAATTCCTAAATAATTGGCTGGTAATTCCGTAAAAAAACTAAATTTTATTTACAAATGTATATCATGATGAAAAATGATTTTAAAATTGTCATTAACATTAATAATTGTATAATGCATCCCTATAAATTTGGTCGTAAGAAACAATTAGATTTAGGAATTATTTTATATTTTATTATTTATTATTTTATTGTTATTATTATTTTATTGAGATTTAAAGTTAAAAAACGGACACTGGTTTATAAAACAATAATTTGATGATTTTTTTCAGATGTATCAATTTTTCTAAATTGGACTTTGGTAGAAGCACAAAATGCAAATTTTAGAAAATGAAAAACTAGGATATAATATTTCCGAAATTGTCTCTCTTGAGTTTCTTTAAAATTATTATCAGTAGTAAGAAAATACTTAACTGAAAGTTGTAGTTCTATATTAAATACATTTTTTGGCAAATTAATTTCTCATTGAAACAACCCTTCCCATGAAACACTCCTTCCCATGGAGACATTTATAAGTAATCAAATTTAAACTTAAAAATCCTAGGTAGTTAGTTTTTGTCTGTTATCCAGAATTTTATAAAAATTAATTTATAGAAATCTTAAATTAAATTTTTTATTATCCCTGCTGCAAATTTTCCAGAAAAAGGACGAACAACTGGAAGCATTTTTACATTTTAAAATTTTATAAATTCAATCAATAATTTGGCAAGAAAACATGGATAGTTAAACGTTTATTTTTCAGCCTGCTAGCCTTAAAAAATTGACTTGCTTACACTTCCATTTTTACAGAATTTTCTTACAAGTAACTTGACTCAGTCCGTGGCTAATAATGAAAAACCAATTTCATTCGAGAAAAAGTTTTCAAAAACACAATAATAACAGTGTATAAAATTATGACTTTTACACTGAGATGCTGGTGACTTGGTTGTCGGTTTGAGCTGCAGGTCACCCTATCATACATTTTTTTAAAATTCTCATCCTAATGAGAAGGTATTGGTTTTATGTCAAATGTAACTTTGTCGGTTTTCATCAAATCTCCACGTTTCGAGACCCCCCTGAGTAAAAAAACGATGTTCACGAAGGTTTATGTATGTCTGTCCGTAGTCTGTACTCCGCATTCTTCAGGTACGATTACTTTCGAAAGATTGATCAGATTGGATTCTGCTTGGCCACACTTTTTCAAGGCCTAAAAAAAGTAAACAAGTTCGTAAATCAGCTGTTTCGGAAGAAAAATCAAAAAGTGAGTGCATTTAAAAAATAGTACTCAGAAACACGAACAATTTATCCTTATGATTTTTTAGATAAAAAGAAAATTCTGAGAGTTACAGCAATTTCAAAATCCAAAAAATCGAACCAAAATGAACATGTTAAGCCAGACACCGCATGATAGAAAAAAATTCAAGAGAAGAAAGACGTTTATTTTTGAAAGACATTAAAAATAAAAAAATTAGTTTTGGATAAAAGACACAAGCTATTAAACAAATAAATAGACAAAGTTTCCTTTTAAAAAAAAAAAAAAAAACTTGGTCAAATTTGTCATGAATAATTGATAATAGGACCCGTAGATTTTATTTTATTTGGAAGCCACGCAAGGTACCAACTAATATTAACAGAGTAAAGTTGTTCACCCCAAAAAATCTAGGTATACATTTGTTATGAATCATTTTCAGATATTAAAATCGTGAAAAAATAAGATTAAAAATTTAAACAGTAAATTCTTAGAAAAGCGACACAAGAGATGAGCGGAATTAAAAGACAAAAGTAGTTTAACCAAAAAATATTTATAAGTTTTTTATAAACTCTGATTATACAAATATATTAAAAGTAAAAAATAAACTTTTTGGACGTAGAACACAAGATACAATAATATTTTATTTAACAATAATTTTTTTCCTAAATTACATCTACATTAAATATATACAAACTAAATTTATGGAAAAACGTCAAAAGTTGCAGTAAAATGTTTAATAATTTGTATTATGAAAGAATGAGCATTTTTTAATGATAAAAAGAATACAGTAAAAATACTTTTGTTCCAATACTAATGCATATTATGAATGGTAATAATAAAAATTTATTGAAAGGTAAACATTTTGCAGAGTGGCTAAGAATAAAATTTAATGCAAAATAAGAAACAAATATTGAAATAATCATGAAAAATAACAATTTTACATTATTTTGCAATATCTAAATAAGCGCAGTACCAATCAGAGAGGCAGAAATAAATATAATATACATTTGATATATTAGAGTTGAACATAATGTAGAAAAGTTCGCATTTTCGTCGAAAACAAGTGCGAAGCATGAGATACGTAATGAGAATGTGTTCCTTAAAGTCGAAGGAGCTTTAACAAAAGAGAATTTACAATCACAAAATGACAGTTGCCGATGCTCTGACCTTTAATTTTAAAAGGCTTGCGCATAAATGTGGTGTAAATAAAAAGATCAAGCACGTAGTGCGAGGAGGTGTCCCAAAATATCGAGCGCAAGAAGAAAATTTGAACCTGTTTTTCAACGGTTATCGCTGCCGGCACCAATGACCAGTGCGGTGGGTAGAGTTTTAACCTCGCGTGCAAGAGATGATTCAAATTTTCATTGTCGCATTTCAAAATTTTGAAATTAATAATCGGCTTCATAACAGAACAAACAGAACATCGATTTTCGATGAAAGATTGGCTGCAACAGAAGTTAACCTTATAGGATAAGCTTTAACCAAATATCGATTAAACTTTCTTTTGTTTTTCCACGACAACACATTTGTTTTGAAAAACGCGAACTTGTCTGAATAAAACTGTATACCTCTAAAAAAATTTCGTGCGAATCAATTTGAGCATAACTTTATTTTGTGGAACCGCCTTAAAGTTTTTTTTTTGATTTAAAATTGGTCTCGCTGTACATTATTTGAGTCTTTTAATTTATTGTATCCGATTGGCAACTCCAAATTTATATTTAATTATCAGTGTTAGACATCAGGACCCTAATAGCATGGAATGTTACTGGAATGCCCCTGGAACGTTACAAAGAGGATTAACCGTTATTGTTATTTTTAACGACAAGTATCTCCTAAGCAAGACAAGAAGTTGAATTTATTGATTTATGTTGCGCTGTATCGATTGAATTCAGACTACCCCGAAAAGGATGTGTTTTTATCACCTGGATCCTGAGCTTGATATCGTCAGAACTTTTGGGAGTATACATTGGGCTTTCGCAACTGCATTATATGTTTCTGAATCCTTGATGCAGATACAGAATTATAATTACAAAAGATGTTTAACCACACATCAAAATTAGCCTTCAGCCTAAAATGTGCAGGGTTACGTGTGTAGATATAATAGCGTGTAGATTTAAAAGTGTAGAGATAAATGTGCAGAGTTTCTTCATGTAGAGTTTAATGTGTAGACAGCATATAACGTGTAGAGTTTATTTGTTTAGACTTTAATGTTCAAGCTTTCCAATTTTCAAGGTTAGGGTGTAGAGTTAAATGTGCAGAGTTCTTGTGTGGAGACTTTAATGTGTATCGTTAATGTGTACAGTCCTAAACAATTTATTTATAAAAAGCTGTAGAGTTAATCGTGGAGACTTGTATGTGTAGACTTAAATGTGTAGACTCGACAATTCATACCATGTGTAGATTCGATATGTGTAGTATCAACCGGGCGCCCCATTTTTCATATATATATATTTTTTGTCACAACTTTCTGAAGATTATATTTTTACTTATAAGTTTTATTATTTATTTGACAATTCAGCAATTTGGTTAAAATGTCATCCTTTTTGGTTGATAATCGAACTATTTTAGTAAAAAATTTACTTTTTGTGTATAATTCATATTTTGTTGTTGAAAAGTGAACTGAAATATTTTTTGTATAAAAATTCAACTTTTTTTTTGAAACTTTATCTTTTGTTATGTGTTGTTATAGCGTGAGGGTGGTTGTAGAGAGGTCTAATAATCCGTAAAGTAATTTAATTACAACCCTTTAGATGTTTACAAAAAATTTAAGCGAAAAAAGCTTTATAAAGATTGGAGAATCTTTATATTATATTAGTTATTACAAATCTCTGATGCTTTTAGATCAAGGTTGCTAGGAGAGTAAAAAGCAAGAAACATGATTGTATTCACATATGAAGATATTGTTCTTTGTCGAGTCTGCTAACTGATCAAACCAACATTTCGTTTTGAGATAAATATGAGGATGAATCGTACTTAACATAAGTCGAGCACCTTCTACAGGCAGTGGGGTATGCTACCGACTTTTTATTACCTACGTCCGCCTGAGAAAGTAATAATGGGCCAAGGTAGATTGTAACTACCCAAGGAGGTCTATGCGTTTAATAAAACTTAGTCTTTAAGGTTTTCTGAATCGCCCTGCGTTAATGAGAGAACAATGAAAATGGAAAGAAGATCAGTGAAACTATCGTAAAGATTTTATAATCAGTCTGCACCTGCCTTAATGGCAAATGAAAAAATATGATTAATACCGTAAGATAGCAGATTGCCCATTTCTGAAAGGCAAAGCGTAAAAATTATTACAAAATTCGATAAAAATAGCGATAAGCTTGCCATAAAGATAATATACAGTTGAAAATCTTAGGAGTGATGCTTAGAAAAACTTGATTACATCTTGGAATTAAATCTTACTCATTGTCAGAAATGTGAATATTAAAGTTATAAAAAATTGTATTGCATATTCTATTAAATATTTGATTATTTAATTTATAATTAACCTACTAACATTAAGCGTGGTATTTCACACACATTTACATTAGCTACGCTTCTTGCAATATGATCACGTAGACATTTTAAATGATCCTATCCCTGCTATTTACAACAAGTTATACCTATGCAGGGGCCATCCATAAATTACGTTCCAATTTTGTGTCAATTTTTACTCCTGCCCTCCACCGTGTGACAAGTTGTAACAAAGTTATTTGGACAACCCGCTCCCCCACACATATGTTAGGTAATTTTTTCAGATATTTTTAGCAATGTGTTATTGAATACAATTAATTACAATTAATTACAGTGAAATCTTGTCTATTTCAAGGGCCGCTAAACTTACGCGTTCGGGTATTTCAAGACTAAAGGGACCCCCATTAATGTCATGAGTCATGGAGTGATTTTGTCAAGCAACGTTAATTGGCATGCGTGCGTCCTAGCATTTGCGCATTGCCTATTTTAGCATGACACCATCGATGACAGGCACAAGGACACAAAGTAACGTAACCCAAAATGAACTTTCCGTGCGTGGCGCTAGTATGGACATTTGTAAAAATATGGTTGCCCATGTGACAATACAATAATATAACCTTAAAGCAATACTGATCAAATATTATTTATGAAATTATTGGGCCATGCATTATATAATAATTAATTCAAAGACATAATTTTCTGCGTAAGTGTAAATGTAGTCATACATTTTTTAAGTCGTACGAAACTTAAGACCGGTAAGTTAGGAAAACATGTGAAGGAAAATAATTCCCATGATTGAACTTGTTCTTTTATGATAAATTCTATTTTGTAGGTTTTGTCTTATTGTACTTTACATTTCGATATTGCACTTCCACTTTATAAATTATATATTCAACGTACAGGGTATATTTAACAAAATATTTAATTGCACATCAATTGAGTTTATATTATTCTTTTCACTAACGAAAAATGTGTATCCAGGTAAAGAAAATAGCAGCATGCCCAGAGGCAGACCACGGAAAGAATGGTTAGAATGTGAGAATGAGACTCTATAGTTAGGAGAGAAATAAGAGGCCATAGAAACACGAGAGCTTGCATGAAAAAATGCATGTACGTGAAAGAAGCTAGAGAAGTATGCCAGGACAGAAAAGTATGGCGAAAAATAATTGTTTTGAAAACCCGCGATACACTTGCGGGAGGGGGGGTATACCGAGGTATCATTCTCTATGTAAATACCAATGGAAAAAGTGTCACTCAGGGGAAGGGGGTCAGAAGTTCTTGAAAAATGTATCACGTATTTTTTCAATGGCCTCTAAGTAGATTTGATCTCTTTTATTAATGCTAATAAGATGGCAAAATTATTAGCAAAACTAATTAGCGTGTTTCAAATTGTAACCAACTTTTACCCAACATTGTATGCACAATATTTATTGCAATTATTATATATATAAAAAAATTATATTCCGATAAACTCCTTTTACAAGTGATTTTTGATTTAAGGTTTAAGATTTTAAGAATTTTTTAGAATAAACCTATTTTCTATGAAGCTATTGGCTTCGAAAATTTATTTCCAACTTTCTTCAAACAAAATATTATGTACATTTCTTATTTTTAAGACTTATGCATTCATTTACCTCCCTTCCATTTCAGAAACCGACTACCTCCAGAGCTGAGGAGGGAAACTGGTGATAGAACTCGAAAATGTGGTGATTGAGTCGAATTCCCCTCTCTGGACAGGCCTATCCTAAGTCAAAACTTAGAGAACTTTGGGAACTCAGAGAACTGAGACAAGGGTAGGTAAGGAAAGTGACGGGAATGGGGGTGGTAAATGAAGTGGGGGATATTTAGAGAGATAGGGAGAGGGAGAAGTAGATAAGGAAGACATTTGAGAATAGAGTACAGGAAAGATAGGAGTAGGGGAGGTAAAGCGTGTAAGGGGAAAGTTTGAATGACTTCTTTACGTCTCGATAGGCTATAAAACCCTTTTTCATAATACGCGCAACGAAAATTCGACTTTCGCCGCCTCTTGAGCGATGCGAAAATGGCAGATTACTGGCGA
>JAAAKG020137943.1:0-12771 GCA_010014905.2 Druon quercuslanigerum
TCCCCTCCCTACCGAGTGAGTCACGCCTACCCCGAAAGGGAAACGGCTTAATGGTGTAATAATAATAATAATACCCAAAATTTTAAACTTTTTGTGCACTTCTTACTTAGAGTCAGGTAATAATTCAAAAAATGTAATAAACTTAATTACTTAAAACTATCTTCTCCGGTGTTAATATTAGGTAGTTGTGTTTTTTTGTAAAATTTTAATTTATTATTGTTTGTAAATGTCTTCTCTTGGATCGGTGCAAGAAAATTGCTGTTTTTTTTTAATGTTTAATTTTGCTTTGATTTTTTAGTTATGAGAATGTAATGAATAAACATTGTAAAACATTGTATGTGCAATACTAAATTTTTCTATTCCGCTTAGTGAAAAACTGCTTATTGTTATTCAGAAAAAACTTTCACAAGTCATTTACAAAACTAGCATTAGAAAGGGAGCAAAAAAGTACTTAAGGGCATGTGATACTTCGTCGTGTGGTCAATCGGGTACAGTTCCCCCGGCTTTTTTTCACAAAAATGAAACATTTTAAAAACTGAATTCGGAGATGCTATAAAATATCATAAAGGAGATCTCTCGACTCTTTTTTGATGGATAATAACAAAAAAAAAGTTATTGAGCTAAATAACAATTTGATGCATGCGCATTATTTTGAGGTTAGGGTCATATCCAAGAGGACCCCGCTGGAAACATTTCCCGACGGGCGCCTAGATCTTCTTAGCTTGATCTGATTTCGTGTTGAAATGTAGATCCAATATATTTCTTTGCGAAATTTGCAAGTAATTTTTCCAAGCATCAACCTCCAAGAGACCCCGCTGGAAACATTTCCATGTACTTGTTTGTACATGTAAATCGCTAAGATGCTAAGATGATCTTAGCCATTTACATGTACAAACAAGTACATGGAAATGTTTCCAAAAGGTCCCGGTGAAATCTTCCCAAACTAAGATATTTTATAGTTTTTGGTCTCCTGATCACGAAAATTCATGTTAAAGAGTGAAAAATGACAGTTTTTCGAAAAAAACGGCTCAAATTTCGATTTTTATGCAGCAAAGGGAGGTGCCACCGACACTCAACAAGTGTTTGGCGTATCGCTCATAGGAACAGTCCACTATGCTGTCCGACTGACATTTTATAGTTTCAGACCTGCTGATGAATAATTTGGAGGTCCGAAGGTCAGAAATTGAAAACGATAGCCGGCAATGCAGCAACAAAGTTCGTTTTTGCATGGTATTAAAAGAGATAAAATGAGAAGTGGTAACTGTTTGGCGGAACAGTCACATATCATGTCCACGAGGCTGTCTGACTGAAACTTTGTAGATTCGGACCTGCTGATGAATAATGTCGAGTACTATTAAACCGTCACAATTATTATCCAAAATAAATGTTGATAATGATAATAATAATAATCAACGTGAAACAATGTTGAGAAAACCGAGACGAATAAACAATTCGTTGGCAGAGATGTTGGCGCCAATGCTCTGAAAATATCTTTGGATATAAAATAATCTTTCTTTTGTTTTTTGATCGATTACTGCTCCTGAGCATTCAAATGAGTTTCTTAATTATTTTGAGTGCTTGAGTATGTTTTCTCTTCAGGAATATCTCATAGTTACGTCGTTTTAAATTTTCGTTTTTTTCTTTGTTTTTCGCCTTTTATCAGTTGTTAAGCATGATTTACTGCCATTTAATTGCTTATTTATGTTACTCTTTGCAACATTCAGGCACGTTGTTAATTATTACTGATAATTGATATTTGATTCTGAGATTTCAGAATTTGAATTTGTAGATTTATTCAGAAATTTTACCAGCATTGCGGATTAGAATCCCTAGTTTTTCTTAATTTCTCTTTATACAAGGCTAAGTTTTTGTACAATAGAACCATTTCGCAACGGCGTGTAGGAACCGTTTGTCCTGTTATGTTTGCGAAAGGGTTTTTGCTCCACAACGAATGGCGCGAATAGACAGGGATGAACATGCTGCTGTCCGCGAATTAGCAATTCATCTACGTGACGCATTCAACTTACCAGCACTTATCGTAACTGTGCGAACGAGACTATGCATTAATTGCATTCAGTCCATCCTTCATGAAATATTGTTAATGGAGCGTGATCCTTCTTGCTTAAGATTAAACGTATTGACACAAACTGCGAATCATAGTTGCGTGATCTGTAATGGTGTCCGTGATATACACAGCCTTTCAGTTGAATGCAGAGTCAACGTTTTTGTATCACTGAATATTTATATTACAAAAGATGTGAGATCTTGCCAACATCACTTAGATGATCGAGGCTTCATTTTGTTGCCGTTGTTGACTGGCTTACGCTTCATTAACAGGCCCTACATTATAAACGGTCAGCAACTTCATCTTTTTTGCAGGGACTTCGCAGCGTGACAATGAATTCAACGAGATTTGATGACGAACACAGTTTTACAGATAAAGAATTTCACTGTATTTCCCCTGTTACAAAGGAACCGTTTGTTGAACTTTTAACTTTTTTCGATCCAGTACACTGTCAATGTGGCTATAGGTATGTATCAAAAAAGGACCTCCTAATGTTCTTGTGCAAGATGCCACAGGGACTCACCGATGAGTTCTTGAAGTTGATGTTTCAGTATTCCAACCGACAAGTTGTAAGTCTTGCTGACGCCTCTGTCAGCCAGTCCTTGATGCTACGATTCGTACCTGGCAATATTGGCTTTAATTCAATTACGCTAGATGAATATAACGAATGCCATGTTAGCGAGTTTGCAAATGAGCTGTACAATCCGAATCCAGATATTCCAAAAGTTATCGTGTACATTGACGGTACCTACAGATACATCGAAAAGAGTAGCAACTTCTGCACTTTGCGGTAGTCATATTGTGTGCATAGAGGACGCCACCTAGTAAAACCTGCACTGATAGTGTTTAAAGTAAATATTATTAACATTAATAAAACATTTGTTAAATTATTTTTGTAAACAATAATTAGGTGTCGCTTAAGTTTAATTGAAATTCGGACAAAAAGTCTCTATTCTAAGAGAAAATTTTAAAAAACAATCATAAATTGTTTAAGCAACTTTCATAAGCATTTAATTATGTATATGAAGTAGTATTTTATCTATTAGAAACAATAGACATTAAAAAACCTAAAAAATCATAATTAGATCCCAAAAATCGCAAAACTCATTTTTTCAGTTATACAGTTTTTTTAGGACCCTATAAAATAGACTTATCGTGGTAAAATGTTGAAAATAATACTTCATTCATATTCTATAGCTAATTGTGAAGAGAAATGTTGAGTTTCAATATATTCAGTTGATAGTAAATCTCAATCTATATTTTTTCTTGCGATAAACATTCACAAATCTGAAATGGCCAATTTTGTCACTTCATTTGTTTACATATAGTTGCTCTGCGACAAAAATTTGAATATCGTAAACCAAAACTCTCTTGTAAATTTAATGCTGAGCATTTCTAAATAAAGAACTTACAAAACGATTAAGAAATACGAGCTGTGAGCTATAATGAACAATACATTCCTATTCTAGACCATTCTGGTCGGAACGAGGGCGCCGGTCGGCTCGATTCGAGTACGCGCGCGGCTATAAAAAATCGCTTCTATCTGTTAAACAAACAGAAGGATTTAGTTGAAATTTTTTCAAAGTTTTCCTTAAACATCAAAGAGCAACTTTGCCACTGGAAGTTTTCCGTCCGCGAAACTTCCCTCCAGACTTTTGTCCGTCAAAGTCTGAGGAAACGATTCCTGGCAGTAATGGTTTGCAATCATTTTTATGTTGCAAATATTAAAAACAAATCTGCTTTTAAAATATAATTGGCATCGGCAGGGGTTTTACTATTTGGAGAAAATAAAGAGATCATTTCGTCGAACAGAACCCGAGTTTTCGCGAGTTTAGTTTAAAAAGTCATTGATTTCGGTACAATGAAAATTTTCGGAATTTAATTTTTAGTAAAAAAAACTATCAACATGCTCAATTACACATATTATTTATTTGCAGTGTAAATAATGCATATGTACTCTACAAACTAAAAAATCAGCAAGATGAGCAACGATGTTAATAGTAATCCATTTGCTGGACTTTTCACATCGGTCAACGATGCGGTTTCTTTTTCTTCTCAACACCAAATCCTACCAGATGAAAGTAGATCTTCGGAAAAGGATTCAAACATTTCTGAAAATGGTCTGAAAGAGCAACGACTCCAAAAGTTGATAGCTGATGTATTCTGTATTACCTTGCAAGAAAGGATTAAATTTAAGCATTATAAACCACTGGTATACATAGAAACAGATTCCTTAGAGCACGCCGTTTTCGAACGCTTAATGTTGCCCGATCCAATCTCTAAACTAGTAAACGGAGCCTCTAAAGATGATATAATCGACCAACATATTATTGAAGTCAGCAGTATAATTTACCTTTTCGACAGTTACTGTCGACTTCAAGCATATGAAAGAGATAATGAATTAATCGACTCCGTTGCAGAACTTCGTCAAATAATTTTTAGGAATGTTGGAACTGCACTACAGGAGCCTGATTTTTACGAGGATCAGGAGGTTTGTTTCTCTCATAAAAACTTTCATATTATAGTTAAACTCTCTTTATTATGTTTTATTTCACCGATACCTCTGCATAATTTTTAATTTACATTTTTATACTATCCAAATTCCTTCAAATGACTTCCTTTCCTAGTAGCTACGATCTATTCCTCTCTACTACTTTTCCTTGTTCTCCATTTCCTCAGTTGGTACGGTGGATAGTTAACTAATAATTTTTTTAGATATATAGGGACTATCTAAAACTTGTGACTCTGGAAGGAACTGAAAGAGTATCTTCATTTACCTCAGGTGTAATTGAACAATTATCTTTAGACCATAAAGAAGATAACCAGGATGCCATCAGCAAATCCTTTAAGCCTATGCTTGATATAATATACTTGGAGGTAGCTAAAAGCAAACGCCTTATTTTCCATCCATACTGGTTTGACATTTTACAAATATTTGCAACGATAGAACCTTTAGCTCAGTGCTTGATTATATATAGCACTCCAAAAGAAAATTCTGGCAAAGCATATGCTGATACTTTGTTGGGAGCACTGCTGAATCTTAGTTGCCTCCCTAAAACTGTTGATGCACCATTCGAGTTTTTCGACAAACCTTTACAACAGGTAACCCTTTTTATAAAATTATTTTTTTATTTCAACAAGTAGCAGTATTTGAAGCACCCCTTGACTAAAACATTGTTCAGGCCACTACAACCGTTGACGGAACAATTTGGTCCGCCTTAACCAATTTAAACGAACGATTATTCAAACTTTTTCATCTTCTTTTAAAATGTACACTACACACTCGACACATAACTTTAAAATGGATAGGAGATTGTTTACATGCTAATGCTAATCGAGGAAAAATTTGGAGTGCTCACAACGACGTTGGTATGGAAAGTGTTGCATCAGTTTCTGACGGATTTATGTTAAACTTAGAGAATATTCTGCTAACATTATGCCAGCCATTTTGCACGAAAGCAAATGATCCCAAAATCTTAAAAATTGACCCAACTTATTGTGCAGCAGAGGTAAGAGAAGCTTATCTCAATTTAGAAAAAAATATTATATGTAAAGCATTACCAAAATAGGGAGATATTCATGAATGATTTTCCTTGACGTAGGCAACTAATGAGCAAGAATGTTTCATTCGTGGTTTGCACCTGAAAGGAATGAGTTCAGAAACTTGCCTGGTTCCTACGCCTGAAGGAGAAATAAGATCTGTTGCTGAAAAATTTGGTTTTGTCACGGAGTGTTTTTTCCTTACCCATCGTGCGCTGGATCTTGGTCATCGAGTTATGTTAGAAAAATTGTTCAGGTAAGTCTTAATATTTCTTGAAATATTACATATTTCATTTTGAATGGTATCAGCTTTTCTAAATAAGAAAATATTTCAAACATTTTATTTCTAATTGATAATAAATGCCAATAAATAATTCAGATAAGAATTTTCGGCTAATATAGAATATGAAAAAGTTACATTGTATCTTGTTAGGATATGGTTTTTATTGTTTATACTTGTTATTGAGTTTCAAAGTGAATAGTTTTGGCTTTAATGATAGAGAACTGACAAAGTTTTGAAAATATCTACTATCTTTCGCCGCTCCTCTCCAAAGGATATTTTGTCGTATTTTGTCCATTTGGTTTGTCTTAAGCTTTGTCAGTTTTTGCATGGTTAAGCAGAGACCGTGACGTTAAAAATGGATCAGGCACTGTAAAATAATGTAAACTACGTGACGTTTTCTATACCTTATTGGGTCGGCTTTACGTTATTACATTTCTTTCTTTTTAGGTCATGCAAATACTCATCAATCTGGGGTCAATGGATAATACTTCGACTTTGATATTTCTTCTTTCTTTTATTTAATGAAAAATTTGCCAATTCATGTCATTTATAGATATGAATCTATAAAATATCTTATTAATCTACTACAAAAATTGTATTCTCAAATTCTACAATGAAGAAAAACTAGGCAATCTGAATTCTTTTTCATCAATTCCAAATTAATGTTTTATCTTTTTCGATTGGCAAATACCAAATGTAAGTTAATTTTAGATTATTAATGCTTTTAAAGTTGAATTTTCCACTGATCCCAAATCAAAAAGAGCATTTACGGCAACGAGATTCATGTTGATTTTAGCAAACTAAGATTCTATATTTCATTTTTTTTTCAAAATTTAAATAGGGTTCCCAAAAGCGAGAGACAATTGTTTACTTTTGAAGCCTTGATATTTATGTGAAAATTATAGGCTGACTCGTAATTTTCTGGCGCCCCTTATTTGTTTTTTTTAACCTCACTGCATTTTTGCAGATTTAAAATAATCAGGATTTTTTTTTACATGACTTCAAATTTTGCCTTTTTAAATGATACCTTAATTTTGTTAGACCAACTGCAATGACTGGATCAAAATCAAGATATCATATTCTTAACTCTAGATAAAATACTCACAAGTCCTCAAGTTTCTTTTAAAATTGGCACTGAATAATATATCTTTTTACTTAATCTACTCCCAATGTCTCTGAATTTTCCAATTAATTAAATTTGAGAATTCATTCTGGGAGTCCTTCTCCTAGAATTCTAAAATTCTAATTATGAAAAATGATACATTTTTTCACTTAATATTTGCTAACGTTCTTTCAATTATGTTTATCAAGTGACATAAGGTTCGGAGAGACGAGATCCAGTTAAAAATCTCATTTTTTTAAAAATTGAGGTCACGCTCTCATGAATGAAAGAAAATTTCCATCTAACATCTCTTTAGAAGGAATTTCCTCTTATGGTTAGAGAGTAGATTGAATTTTTAAGTTCCAGTATGAAAACTGTTTGAAAAAGATTCCAAATTCATGGCTCTTTAGCATAATTAAAACTTTCCTCATTCTGAGACGAGGAGGCACACTGTTTAGTTGATTTTGGCATTTTATATAAAAACTTTTTATTATAATATACGTCGGAGCATCATCGAGAACCTTTCTCTCCTGAGTGGGCTCCTAAAAAGGACTGATTGACTGGACTTGTCCGACCCGCGACTGTGCCTCACTTCCTTTTAGGACCGCCAATCCCCACTTCCCCACAATCCCCGTTATCTAATTGCGCGTGCAATTATCGATCCATTAATTTTCTTTCCTTTTCTTCATTGATTTCGCGTTATCTCTTTTCTCTATCCTTTTGGTAATTAACAATACGTGGTGCCACATTTATAATTTGGAGTCATTGCGTTTAAATGTTTTAACCATTTAAATTTACATAATGTATTGTAGGCATTCTAGTACATTCTAGGCACTAATAGAAAATTTTATACACATTTATTGTTTAAAAAAATTAATTTATGTATGTACTCACTCGAAAGGGCCCCAAGTTTTTCTTAGTGATTGATAACGATTTAGTAATGGGAGTTATTGAATTATATGTTCAAAAGAATTTAAAAGAACTCAAAAACTTATCGTTATTTTACCTTTTTTATAAGAACGATTTCTTTAAAAAAATTAGTAACAAATTTGCACTTGTAGTCCTAAGTTCGAAAATGTATTCAGTTCCTTCCAGGAAAATTTTTTCTCCAAAAAAATGTTTTAATATCTTCAAAAATAATTTTTCAGTTCGTCCATTTTTAGTTGATTTAGAGAATTCTGTCGCAAGTTAGAAGCAAGCAAAACTGAATATAAAATTAAAATTGTATCCATTAAGACGATTTTAAAGCATAATTAAAGTTTCGGGTTGCAAGCAGTTGCAAGTAAATTCCATCAAATTAAATGGTGCTAATCCTAATCCGCAGATCAAATCAAGATTTGGCAAGGATACAGAGGGTTTACAATGACGCGCAAGCTGGCGGTAATTCTGAAGTTCTTGAAGCCATAACGCATCGCATGGAAATGGAAATGACGAAGTAAGAAAAAATAAATATAATATTTACGTCTTTCTTAGGTGCTATTTTACATTACAGATATTTGTCACTGAGAGCCAGTTTATTGTATCCCGAAAGTCTAAGTCTTCTCTCAAAATTCCATGCAACTACAGCTTATTGGCTCATGCAGATTAATTTAGATGCCTGTGATGTACAAGAACCGAAGCGAAGTAGTTACGCTCCAAAAGAATTCATGTCAGTTATATTCCCATTACCTGGTACAGTTCCAAAAACTATTAGGTAAGTTAATTTTATACATCCACAAAATTTTTTTTTCTCAAAGTTAAATTTTTTATAAAAGTTGACGCCCAAAGTTTTAAATGTGAAATTGAGACTCAATTTTGCTTATTCAATAATTTGTAATAATTAATTAAAAAGTGATAAAATATCTAAGTTTTAAAGGTAACCTGTGCGCGAAACATGTGGTGTGTCGTTATATGCTTTCAAAGCTCACAAAAATACATGTTTCAATAAGGTAAAAACAATTAAAATATTTAACGTTTTTTAGCTTAAAGAATTTATTTAATAGAGTATCAGCAGTTTACACATTGCTTTTAGTTCTCATACAAAATATGAAATTAATATTTTAGTGCATATTTTATATTGTAATTGAAAATTAAGAACTTATTTCCGATAATTTTTTAATTTACATGACCAAAAATTGACCAATTTTCTTATTATTCAAAAAGTATTAAAACTAGGAATTTGCCCGATTTGTTGGAGTTGGTGGTTCTAGCTTTTGCATATCTTGGAAAATATTTTCTTATTCAATGTGTTGTTCTATATTAGGCGATAAAGTATTATTGCATAAAAAGCTGTGAATTCTTTTGTATAATAAAAATATTAAAAGTATTTAAGAAATAGATTTTTGTATATAAATAAAATTAGGATTGCAATTTATCAACGGAACGCAACCTCAAAATTGCTGATCCCTAGCGGTAGCCGTTATCAAGTAATAAAGTGCAATACAAAATACGTATATTATGAAATAAAGCATATTTTATGTTTCTTTATTGGCAATAAATATATTTGCTTACGTTGAAAAGATCTTCCCAACACTATATTCGAACTGTTAATTTTGTAGTGAACGACATGGCACCACTTACCAAAGAAACTACTTGCCACGCCAAGTAGTATTTTCGCGGCTACTGCAAGAGTGGAAATGCGCAGACGCCTCACGTAATTAAATTTAAAATTTCTTACTTTAATGGTTACGTGCTCATATGTATTGAAAAATAACTTGAAATATAATAAAATAGTAATCTGCGTGCATTTTACGGAATAAATTTTGTAATTGGATTTGTTGAGTCCGTTGAACTATTGATAGCCCAGAAGTTCGTTGTTCAAGGGAATAGACCAACTTCCTCGATTATTAGAGATTGATAATAGAGGTGATAACTTTTGTTACTTTGATATGATAATTATCTCCGAAAACTGGTTAGATTGAATAGTAGACGGAGTTCGTTATTAACTATAGTTTAATAAAGTACAAGCACATGCAGAATGATATTTGATATGAATTTTACAATAGAGTGTAGCCGCTAACGTCTCTAATGCAACTGAAGTTGCAGGTTCATTTCTAAACTGGGAGGGATGAAGCACACAAGTGGCGGTAAGAAAAATAAGCTAGTAAAATCTGAAAGCGCAAATGCTGTCTAATCCTAAATTTCTAACTGGTATCGTCGAAGGTCAGAGTAAACGTAGGCGGGGTACGGAGGCTATTGTTCAAAAACCCATTAGGAGTTAGGCTAAACAAGTTGGCACTGGAATGAGTAGAAATACAAATTCATAAATCGAAGGTAAAAATAGGTACTAAATTCTAAAGGTTAACAGAAGTGTTTACAGGCTCTAAAGGATCTTCGCCAATATCTCAACTCAAGCTTAAATAATAAATTCTCGGATAGGCTATATACAATACTATATTACAAATTTTCAGACAAGGATACAGATCTCAACAGGATTGTTATGTTAAATGTTTGAAATCAGGAGTTTTATTCTCAAAAGCAGCATGTTTAAACTTATTGGGATATATCAAGTTCAAAGGTTGAAAAAAGCTCCAATGTATATATTTCTAAAATAAAAAAAATAATCTGGTTAATTGTTATTGTTTATTGAGCTAATAAATTTAGTGGGACGATGGTCTTTCGGATGGTCGTTCGGAACCCACCTTAAACTGTAGGTCCCATACTCACCACCAAATAAGTGTGTGGAGTGTGTGTAAAGGAATAGGGAAGAAGGTACAAGAAAAATGTAAACCCTTAGGGGACATGTTAGAAGCTTCCATTCCAAGTTAATAAATTTTAATATAAATATGTCAAAATAGTTCATTCTCAAATCATTCGAGATTAACTTTTATTTATAATTGCGTACGTAAAAATTATAATTATTTAAGAAAATAATAATGATAACACACAACACAAAAAACTTGTGGGAAAACATGGAAAGTTTATTCTATATTTTTTGCATAAATCTTAGTTAGTCTTAAATTCAAAAATGAAAAAAAATATAAATTTAATTTCTGAAAAGACAAGTTGTATTTTATTATTAAAAGAAACTTAATTTCGATTAAATATTTATAAATAAATATTACTTTTGTCTGAATAATTATAAATAAAAGCGAGAGAAGTGAACCCTTTTTCGGTCTTCGGTCATTCTCTCAAAACGGACCACATGCTCGAGCAGCGCCAGTCCAAAACAGCTGATCTGCTCAATGGATCCACTTGTTACGCCTGCTTAATCATGGTAAAAGTCATGGTGGCAGACTTACCAAGTTTAAGGCAAAACTTCACTGCGCAGCTCTGCTCGAGCGGGTGGATTATTTTGAAAGCGTGACGGAAGCCTACAAAAATGTTTACTTCTCGCGCGATATTTACTCTGCAAATGCTCGGAAGCGACTGTTCGAGTATGCATTTGGTTTCTGCCATCCTTCACCACCCATTCTGCCCTTAAATTCCTGTATTGCTAAGCCTGGTTAAAATAAGCAATTTTAATGTAATTACGTGTTGCAAGCAGTTTTATGAATTTTTTTCGTTCCTTACCATTGGATATGCATAAAAATATTCTTCAGGATTTTTAACACTGGAATTTGGATACATAGGTACAAAACATCATTCTTAGCATTTATTTATTTCCATTTTTAAAGAAAAAATCATGAACCTCTAGCTTTTTTTATAAAATATTGACAGCATATGACGTCACATCTAAGTGGCGGGATTGCACGACAGTAATAAAAGTTCGAAAAAGGGTATACATTTTTATTTTTCAAATAAAAATTTGAAAAATGACTTTTTTCAGTTATACTCATATTATTAGTGACTTTAGAGCAAATAGTTTCATAATTAATACTTAAAAAATTGAATGGATGACTATTGTCGTATTCGATTAGATTAATAAGAAAGCAAGTCGGAAAAAATGTCTTGCCTACAGGTGCATTCCGGAATTCGTAGTTGAGAACACAGTCGGATTTCTATGCTTTTTGAGGCGTATGAATCCCAATGTGTTTGAGGAACAGGGTCCAAATTTTTTAAATCCAATACTAACCGAGGTAAGTGCTTCAATTCTGAACTCTAGACTGATAAATGTATACAATCCAGGCCTCACAGCCCATATGGGATGAAAAAATAGGGATCAAAGGGTACGCTTTGTCCAGATCATAGGATACTTTTTTCGCGCTCAAAGGTGCATATTTGATAAACCTACAACATTCATATATGCATATACAATAGTACGTTTCAAACGTCAGTAAGTAAAAATCCGTATTGATAATAGGAAAATACATATAATTCAGTCTCAAAAAATATTTCCTTTTAGGATATTATTTAATAATTAGCGAAAATGGCTACTAAATAATAAAAAAGTTATGGGGCCTTTCACAAAATAAGTTATACATTTTTCAGGAACTTTTGACCCCCTCCGCCCCCCCTGCGTGATACTTTTTCCATTGTTCTTAACATGTAGAATGATACTTCGGCAGACCCCCGACCTACCCCTAAACGTATAACGTATTTTTTGAATGACCCCTATTGTACATTTTCTTTTGCGTATAAAATTCATAAAGTTATGAAAAATACACTCAGAAAGCCACCTTTGAAGAAAAATATGCCCAATCATGGCGACATAGAAATATTTAAATGACGATTCGTAATTGAAAGCAATAGAAAGGCTTTCTTCTGAATGTATTTCAATTGCAAAAAATTCTATATTTAAGGGGATAGTACAGGAACTTTTTTTTCAAAAAGCCGATTTTCCAAAAATGACGAATTCTTGTATTAAATATATATATATATATATATATATATATATATATATATATATATATATATATATAT
>JAAAKG020137944.1:1040-34009 GCA_010014905.2 Druon quercuslanigerum
ATTATATATTTTTTGCTAAATTATTTGAAAAATATTTTTTTGAAAAATAAGAGCATGTTTATATACAAATAGTCTACTATCTTTAACCTTAATCTTTTAATGAAACAGTATTTTACGAATATTTAATAATAATAATAGCTATATCAATTTTCGTATTTTTTTGTTAGTACAATATAAATATTAAATCATGAATCATCAAACATTTTTTAAACCGTGACATTACCGAAATGTAAATTCTATATTTTGATTATTGTACACATTTTTAGGGGAAGATATGCAATTATAGACATCTTTTAATTTTATTATGAGAAACAATTTGGGCAAATTTTTTACAAGAATTTTTAATTTTTTACAAAATTTTTTAATTTTTTGATTATCTGTATTGGATTTATTTATGTGAATTCATTAGAAAACAAAAACTATTAACTTTTTATTTAAATAATTGTTTTTTTTTCAGGTCATTTTCTTTGCGTAACATAGTATTACATTTTTCCCCCATCAAAATCATAGATTTGACAATAATAGTCATAAGAAAGTTATAAATGCCCGTAACCACAAAATTAAATATTAATTATATATTTTTTGCTAAATTATTTGAAAAATATTTTTTTGAAAAATAAGAGCATGTTTATATACAAATAGTCTACAGTTTTGTATTTTTTCAAAAAAAGTTATAGTACTCTATTTTTTCATAGGGTGTTAATTCAAATATTTGCAGTAAATATTTGTATTCGTAAAAGGAACCATCTAAAATTACCAATAAGAAAAGTGATGACGAAGAAAATGATTCAAAATATAACAAAGATAAAGAAATCAAGAGTTGCCATAATTCAGATGATGAATCCGGTAAAGACAGCAGCAGTGGCGATGATTAGGATAATTAAATTACATTTAATATTTTATTTATGAAGATAATTTGCATTTGGATGAAGAAAATAAATTTAAATTCAACCAAATATTGGTGCTAAAATTTGAACCTTTACAATTTACTATCAGAATTCTCTTTTGGAACCAAGTAAATATAACAGAATTTAACACTAAGCTAATAAAAGAAGGCACGTGTAACTTGATGAGATACATCGATTTTTCTTCTTTTGACATTACATTAAAACCTTATAAACAGTCTTGTCAAATAAATAAAAAAAAACGATTAAAACACATATTTTAGCATTAATATTTATTCCTCCCAACAATCCGACCTGGATATTTGAACTTCGAAAATACGCATTTCCTCTCGGTAGACCAGTTCGATTCAGAGCACTAAATGAAGTCCGTAAGCCAATACCGACCGAAGATAAAATTGTATTATCATTGGCCAATGGCGATGTCTTTGCAATATTAAACCGCAGTAGAAATCGCTCTTCGTGCTCAATAATGTATTACATTTTTCTCTATCTCGCATTGTTATGCTTAATACTTTTCGATCATAAATGATGAGAATGTAATACATTATACCAAATTTGTATTTATTTTTTTGGGCGAGCAACTTTTTTCGGAACTGGAGTCGTTTGTGCACAATTTTTGAATTTTATTTTAACGAACAAAATAAAAACTACCCATCCTTGGAAGAAGGAATGAATAAAAAATTTGTGGATCTGTTTAGGGATCACAATTTTGGTTTATTCATCTTTAAGCGAAAAAGTGGGCCAAAGATCTGCGTTTAATTGCCACAAAATCGGCTCTAATTGGGTTTGTGAATTATAAGTCAATAATTTCAAATTGTTGCTGCCAAGTAGGCGAAAGTTTTAATAGTATTAAAATTGATTACCTAATTAAAAAAAATTGATGGCAATATTGTGACATTGATTTGAAGCCTGAATTGCTGTACAATTTTAGTAATGGTCAATTTCAATAAATCAAGAAAAGAGTTTTCAAATATAAGTTTTGAAATAATAAAAATAATAAATGAAAATGTAATCTACAACCTAATAAAACAAAACGAAAATAAAATAACGTAAAAATGAAATTATCGTAATATAATTCGTATATAATTCGTAACGCTTATTCTTGACAAAATAGAGATAACTGGATTCCAATCAACTGTTTTTCAGAAAATTCAACCATTGTTTTTCTTTCTTGGCTGACAAATTTTTGTTGATTGAAAATTCATCTCTTTTGGTAGAAAGTGATTTCTATTCATAAAATTGAACTAATATCCAAAAACTGGCCATTAAAGCCTCTAGTTTGTTGGCAACTCTGTTCGTGGTCAAACCAGACCAGAAAACAAAAAGTTCGGCTCGCACAGGACAAACTCTTGTACGTCCTACAGTGGGCCATAATTCAAAATACCTGGACAAAACCTGACAAATCGAAAGTTACAATTCGAGGTAAACTAGCTTAAAATTTTTTAAATGGTTTGGTCTAATATTCAGCGTAAGGTGCACGCTCATAGTTCACCTTGCCAAGAAAAGTACGCAACTCGAACGTACATCGACTATTGAACTATTCCATGATTTAAGGTAACGTAAATTCTCCGTAAATGGGAATGCTGCGAATTCTTGTTTTGACATACTATACATAAAAATATTCAAATTGATCTGGTTAGATCCGGCGCAACCTTATAATGTTTTATGTGCGAAAAAGTATCAGGTAAATTAATTTGGCGTGTTCGAAGCTGTTACTTCTGTCCCACTTTTTAGATAAAAAAAAAAACGTCAAGTGAAAAAATCAAAATTCGAAAATACACTTTTCCTGACAATAAATTGATTCAGGTGAACGTAAAAAATAATCATTTTGGGCCTGAACCAACGGAAGAACAAAGGGTACTAACAACATCCACTGGTGTTGTGCTGGCAATGCTGCAGGACTATAGACGTCTTCGTGGTATAAATTTATAGAAAGGGATGAATCTCTCCTAGGCAGTCGAAAACCAATCTCAAGGAATTTTAGAGTAGTAAATGGAATGATCCGGTGATACTCAGAAAAGTCTTTCTGGAAGTCTGTTATGATGACTAAGGGAATTCTTGGTTGAAATAGATGGATAAGGATGGGATATGATAAAGAGCTTCTAGTCAAATCTGTTGTGTCTTCAGTTTGAGTCGCATCAGCACCACTACTTATGTGTGGTGGTGATTATGATGATGACGATCATGAATTTAAATGATGATGATGATGATGAATTTAGATTATGATGATTAGTGAATGTAAAAGACATTTCTCTACCCCATTAATTTATTAAAAAAAAAATTAAATTAAAATATAGTATTGCTTTTGATCCGAAGTAGGATTGAAACATTATAGTAATACAAAGCTGCACTGCTACTACCCCAGGTCCAATCTTCGCACCCCCGTGAACCACCCACCTAGTATTCTTATTTCCGAAAGTTCAGGCGCCAGGTGGCAAAACAACGTCACCTGAACTTGGCAGAAGCAACCATATCTTTAACTTTAATTCTAACTATAACTAGCTCGGTTCGGAATGATGGGTAAGAGTAAGGGAATCAATATTCAAGGCGTCTGCCTCCAAAAACTACGGTTCTCACAAGTAACACTACCCAAGTGTCACTCACCTATTAGATCCAAACTTTGCACATCAATGAATCACTAAAAAATATTGAACCCGTGTTTTTTTATTTTTGCAGAATCCGCTCTATAGGGGTAGAAATCACCCCTTCGAAACCAACATCAGCCTAACTCACTTATCTCTGGGATCAGCAAGTTAATCGCTCGTTCTTCTTAAAATAATTGAATTCCACACCATAATATAGCCCACCTAATCACTTATCCCTTAACCAAAGTAACTTATCCAAAGACCCACTCCTAACCTACCTAACCCACCTGACCCTGGGAACAGCGAGTTTACTTGCTTATTTTCCTTGCAATAATTTAATCCCACACTGCCGGCGGGTTAAACTACCTACCCTCAACTAATATAACCCCTAGAATCTACCCCTACCAAACCACAAGCAGGCTAACCCTCGTGACCCTGGGAATAGCCAGTTGCTGTTCCTAAGCCGGTTGCTTAGGGGTAGGTGTTTGGATGGGTTGCGTTCGTTAAGGGGTAGGTGATTCGGTGGGCTACAGTTGGGTGTGAAATTATATTATTTTAAGAAGAACGAGCGATTAAACTCACATGAAATTGAATTAAATTCCGTGATATCTTTTGAAATTCCCAAAATGCTACAAATTCTTGGCAAATTCCTTGAAAGGTCCGATATTTTGATGCGTGAAGATGCCAGTCATCTACAAACATATGATAAACCTTATTTGCTTGCCAACGAAGCTTGCCACAGAAGCCAGAAAAGCAATCAATAACGCTCAGCCATTTACAGAGCTGAATTGTGTTAACATCATCTCCTCTCATCTCGAGTTATTTCTATGGGCAAAACAATAAAATTGTAAATAAAACGAAAAAAATATAATGTACGAAAGCGAAATAAATGCGATAAAAATAAGTAATGTTAAAATATTAAAAATTATAAAATCGTTGACCTGCAGTTGCCCATATCCTGAATTGGACCATGTCAATAGAAGGTAAAGTCAATTGATAAAAACCACAACGGACACAATATAAACAGAAATTTACCATTAATATTGCAAAGTCTGTCATTAACTTAATACGACGAGCCGGCAAAAGAAGAAGTCTACAAATATATTTATTTTTTCGCATTGAAGTAATAACTTATTAACACAAAGAAAATATTGCAGAATCACGTTCTTTTGCTGAATCTTTCACAATGATAAATTTTTTTCTGAACGAATTTTTATTACGTAAAAACTTGCCTAAAACTATTTATTACAGAGCGAATTTATTTACATTGTCTACATTATATAAGGTTCTTTGAGCTGCTCAAGATAAAGTGATTTAAATACATACGTTTACTTTAAATATAAATTATCTGAGTTTCTCAACGGATGATCAGAACATTGATTAGATACGTTTTTCATAAAATTCTGCGGTGAACAGTTTATCCTATACTTTGGGAAAATGAGGTTCCTCTATAATCTGGTTGTAACCCTGAACGTTATTCTTAATTCTATTGGTGAGTAAATAATTAATTATTATCATTTCTTATATCTTCTTTCGTCTCGTAAGTGCATTGGAATATTTCTTTCATATAACAATGAATGTAAATACTATGTAAACTGTATAAATAACAATTGCAAAGCTTTTTTTCTTTTTCGAAACATCCGATAGAGATTTCTATTTCTGTATGAATCCTTTCGAATACTTTACTTCTTCTGGCGATATCCCTAAAATTTTAGAAGATATCGTTCTCGAAAAATTTTCGAATGTGACTAATTTTTTAATGAAAAGTTTGACTCACCATCGTAATTCGAAAAAACATCTATTGGAGCATTAGAGTATTAATTAATTCGAACGGCTTTACATATTTGAAAATTCTTTGGAATTTTAAATTTTTTCTGAATTTCTCGTTAAAAGTATTTTAGGTCTTAATCAATAGTATCTGTTCGGATGCGTAATTTTGATTTATATAATTATTAATAAAGTTTTAAACAGTATTCGAAAAATAATTTTTTCACACAATTCGGTACGTGCAAAAGTTTACGCACTCAGGCGCGCTTGTTTATTTATCGAATATGTATATTAATTAATATTTTTGACTAGAAATATCAAAGTGTATAAAGAATAAGTTAAAGTCGGTTATTTTGATCAATATCTGAATTAGCATACAATTTTCTCAACTTAGATTGTGTGTATCGTTTATAATAAAATAAATAAAGATAATATGGGCAAGAGTATATTTGTAAGAAGTGCTCATGCTTAAAGCACGTTTCAAAGCTAAAATAAACTTGATTTCGTGATTTTACTCAAAAATGACGAGTTGATTGTGGAGTAGTAAATTAATTCATCGCCTCGACCGTCTCTTTCACAACGCGTTCTCTCCGCTCCTTCCTACTTGGCCAAGCACTCCGTTGGCTCTGCTTACAGAATCGTAAATTATTATTATTAGTAGTATCATTTTTTGCTACTTTAGAATAATACTTAGCCAGATAATATACTTAGCAGAGTGTTTGAATTGTTTTAAATCAATTACCCTGTGAATTCGGCATAACTATTTATTCTAAAATAACGATTATAAATGTTTATTTGTGAGGCTAAAGTGAGGTGAAATTAATGTAGTCTAAAAATAAATTAATTTATTGACATTGAAGTAATACATTTTTAATACGAAAAAAATGTTCCACAATCGCGTTGTTTTACTAAATATTTGACAATTATACATCTGTTTCTAATAGGTCCAAGTAAACAAATTTAGATATCTTTCGGAATTGCTTGACAAACTTTGATTTCTCAATTTATGATGTAACTTATCTACAAGAAATAAATTGGAATAACAGAAGTGCGCTTTTATTATTTGTAATATATTTTTCACATTACGTATTCATTATTCATTTTTTTCTTTTCACAGAAATATCATCAGGTACGCAGCCTGATACAAGGGACTTTCTGGCAAATTTCGGGATGAGTAATGAACATGCGAATCAGCAAGGTAGCCATAGTAAAAATAAAAATTTTAAACAGGAATGTTGATCAATACAAATGGTTTCTATTGGCAGTTAAAAACTATTTATAATCTCTTAAAAAAGTAAATGGATGCTCAATCACCACCTTTTGATGACAAGACTCATGCAGTAAGACGCTAGTCTCAGTACAGGTTCGGGTCCTATGTTCTAGTGCTGTATTTGGTTTCCCGATCGCAGTTAGTGTCGCTTAGCTCTCTGAGCAGATCGTAATTTCTCTAGAAGCAGCGTTTTCTTCTAATAATGTTTCAGCACAGTGAAGGGCAGCTAGGAACCCCGCCTGAAAAAGATCTTTTTCATGCTGCAGTTGCAGTTATCGCAGCATGTGGGGTTTAAAACAGAGTATGAACATAGGCCTGTTCTGCAACGTCTTAGGTTTCACCCGTGGGCACTAGGCCACTTCCGCATTCCCGAGCCTTGGTTTAAAGAGGGTGGAGTAGAGCCATGTAAGCATTTTAGGTCCTAGACACCACGTCTAGACAAAAGCTCTCCTCCATATCTACCCTTTCATGATAAACTTCCTGAATTGAACGTCCAGGTGCTTCATCCAGTTCCGTTTGATATCTAGTATTAGTCGAAAATATTAAACTGAATCTGAAAATGTTAGCCTTCCATCACAAAATACAAGGAGCGTCAACTTTTGATCTTTTGTAGTTTCATGTGAAAATTACCAAGCTAGTTTTTTCCACATTTACTGAAAGTACAGCGCCGATCTTACTAAACCCATCAAAGTTTTCAGATAAGCCTCTTCACTAGAATTACAAACTCATCCGCATATCCCTGGATATAGTATTTCTCTTTATTTAGCCTATTAAGGAGTTCATCTACTACCACGCATCACAGGATGGGTGATCGGACGCGCCCCTGGTGCTACTTCTTTAACTAGGCCTTCACCCCATCTAGTTTCGTGTCTCGTTCGGCGTAGCATGCTTCCAGTTCAGCTTCATAGCTAATTTAAGACGCCATACCTGAAAGTATTTTGACAGATAACTTGTGAAGGAGAATTGTTGAAGGCACCCTATATATCCAAAAATGGACACACAGAATACCCCCTTAATTCCACCTACTGCTCCAATTTTGCCACAACAGAATAATGTACATTTTCTACCGAGTAGCTACCTCATCCCTGCTATAGCGCTCGACTAGCTTTTCGAACTTCTCTAGCATAAAAGACGTTAGGCTGAACGATCGAAAACCTTTTGCAGCAGTGAAACCTTTTTCCCCAGGTTTGGGAATGAAGGCCACTCTACCGTCCTTCCATGCCGATGGCATGTGTTTTAGAGCAATGCTTGACCTTAATAATTTCGTCAGCGGAGGAACGACAAAATCCATGCCTCTTTATAAAAGCGCTGGGTAGATGCCATCCACCACTGGTGATTTAAAGGGACAGAAGAACACTACGGCCCATTTCACCTTTTTAGTGACTTAGACTTGGCGGCGAAATTCCAATCAGGAAGTGAACTTCTATCAGGTGGTTTGGAATTGCTTCTTTATCTTCGGCAAACTCGCTATTTTTAAGCTTTATTAGCCCGAGGTGAGCTTCCGGGGTTTTCGCCAGGATCTTGTGAAGTCTCGCTGTTTCCGGAAAGCGCTTTGATTCATCTTCCGTCTTAAACTGGAATCGACCTTTTTAGTAGAATCAGCCTTATAAGATGGAAAATTACAGTTCCACATAAACTGTGCAGTGCACATTACGCATCATCAGTCAAATTCATGTCTGAATTTCGAGAAAATTAGCAAACATAGATATTTCTTATTGGATGTACATCGGATAGATGAAATATTATGTTGAAGTATGGTACTTATTCCAAGATTAGAAAAAATCTTAATACTTAAAAAATTGTTATTATGAATCTTTAAATTATTCATGTTTTTAATGCTAGAAAATAAAAATCCAGGCACAAATAAAGGATTATAAACTTGCTTGAGATTGGTATGCAATGAATTTCTATATTTCTGCAACTTTCGTTGACATTATAAACTTATTTTCAAAAGAAGTGTCACAGAAGTTAGGATTTTTATTTGCGTTATTCTTCTGATAGATATGCGTGTAGTGAAACTTAAAAGTGGGTGTAACTATGGTATAAATAAACATAAACTAGTTCCAAAAACAATATTATATCCAAGTTCACATAACCATGGCATACCAGCATACGATTATGTATTTCAGAAAGAGCGTAATCCTCTGTATTTTGTTGCAGAATCCACTTCACAATCTCCGGAAAGGACTTTTCCTCTTGCCAGACCTAATTTTTCTACATGGTCTGCTCCTCCTGTCGAGCCTCCACTACGTGCCAGGTCTAGATCACCTAAACAACGTCTCTTAACTCTACTTGGATATAATACTGAAGAACTTAGATTTCTTCAAATTATTCCTTTAAACAATCCGAGCCGGATATTTGTACTTCAAAAATACGTATTTCCTCCTGGTATAACAATTCGATTAAGAACAATTAATGATATTCATAAGCTCATACCAACCGGAGATCAAATTGTGTTATCAATGGCCAATGGTGATGTATTTGCAATTTTAGACAAAACTGACAAAGAAACGCTTTTTCGTGGAATATATAAACCGGTTAGATTTGGGGAACAGCGGGCAAAAATTAACATGTATACCGGTGCAGTTCATGAGTTGACTCAACAAGAAATCGCAGAATGTCCATTGGGCAACCAAAGCAAAATCGCAAAGAAGTTTAGAATAATTCGTGCGTAAATCAAGAATCTTTACAACGCTCAACAGATTTGAATAAACTGCATGCAGTGAAGCAGTGCTCCAAAAATGTAGCACCGACGCTAGCATTCCTTTGCATCGTTTGCATTATTGGCTCGGACAGCTGGATCTAAAAGAAAAAATAAACAGAATTTGCGCATTTCCAATTTTATTTTTACGATGATCAATTAAATCTTTTATCGCATCGTGTTCCACATCGCAGTTGTGGTGTCATATTGCTTCATCTCCTAATAATTCACTGAAAGAGTGTCTCAAAACGTCTAGGGTGGAGAGTCTCTTCCAAAACTTACTTTTTAAAAACTATACTTTACTCATTCTAAAATAAATGAATGCTAAGATGTAATACCATAGGATACAATCTATTGCGCCGCACTGTGGTTCAATCTATTGTTTTGCGTCATTTGTGTCTTCAAGGATGCTGTATATAGTTGATTTATGTAGATGTCAATTGTTTATAAAGTTTTTATACAACTTTAGATGATACGTATTTCTGGGAATTATTGTACCACGGATTCTTTGTACTATGCAGATGCTCTGTTTTTCAATTTTCAATTTTATTCAGATTATAAAAATTTTTATTGGACTCCCTCTCTTAAATGTATAATTGTCGTCGAAATATTTTAATTATATTTTTATTGTAAAATCTGAAATATTATTTATTTCAACACTAGACAATTTTTTGTATTGAAACTGTTTCTTATCAAATGTACATATTTCAGAAGGTCGCAAGTCCATCGCTTGTACTCGTGGAGATAACAACTATAGTTAGATAAATCAGTTTTTTGTCATATTTTTAAAGATGAAGATTGTCTCCACCACCGTGTTATATTTGGCAGTTATCCTCAGTCATGTTGGTAAATATTATAGTATGTAATATATCTGTTATTTGAAGTAAATTTATTTAAAATTTTACCCAAATCATAAATTTTTGAATCATTCTGCTAGACAGGAGCCTGATATAAAACTAAGTGCAATCACTGATTTCTATCTACAACTTTCCTAGTTAATAAATCAAATTTTGGTTTAAAAATTATTATTGCATAATCTTAACTTGTCATGTTTATCAATAAACAATTTTCATACGGGGTCACTTACACATATAATTCGGAAAAGGACATCTGGTCGTTTCTCAAACGTTTGACCTTAATTTTTTAACTTTCCAACGACACAAAAACCATTTTTCCACATGTGATTTTTGACGTAAAATTTCCTGGGTTTTTCAAGTCTGCAATCAAAAATAAGGATTCTCATTTAAGAATAAAGGTCTTACCTCTATTTGACCTTGAAAATTAACCTCAAGGTCAAAATTGATGGTACATTTAATCCTCGGTCCTGGACAATCATTATCAGAACTATTTCTTCTTAGATAAAGTATTTTAGAAGATACTTTGTCGCTTTTTAGACATTTGACCTTAATTTTTCTATCTGTCCCAGGTCACAAAAACCGTTTTTCCACAGGTCATTTTTGACGTAAAATTTTCCGCTTTTTTTAATTGCCCAGCTAAAAATAGGGGTTCGCTTTAAGAAAAGAGTCTTTCCTCCGTTTGACCTTGAAAATTGACCTCAAGGTCAAATTCTTATTGCTCTAAGCAATAAAACTTGATAGAACGAGATCTCAGGATGAATTCAGGTAATTGGTGAGTGATTGCACTTGATTCCACGTGATTGCAGGGTGAATTTAGGCGATTGCACTAGTTTCACTTAATGGTAGGATGAATTAGGGTGATTACAGACTATTTGCAGGTAATTCTAAGTGATTGAAAGTAATTGCAAGTAATTTTAAATGATTTTGTCCAGTGTCAGTTTTTAGCCCTATGTCCATATTGGGTCGTACGAAGAACATTTTTAGAATTAAGTCTGTTAAAAGTTCACCTTCGATTATCATAGATCACATTTTTACTTAATTACTGAGAATATGGGAGAATTTCATTCCGAGGGCATAAAAATTAATCTGCATTCGGAGTAAAAAATATGACATTTTTGACATTTTGTGTGTAAAACGCTTTTTTCTAATAGCCAGATTAGAATAAAAAAACATCTTTTTTACAAATATGATTAAAATTAGCAACGATAATATAGAAACAAACAGATGCTAGATAAGTTTTCTGCAGACATGGTCGGATAAATCGATCAACGTTCATATCATTCTTTCTATTTCCTTTAATATTAATTGATAAATTCATTTGGCTTCCCGTACTCCCTGGTTTAATAAATAAGACTTGCTTGGCCAATGAGGAGCCACCAGTCTCCACTATTGGGTACTCAGGATAAAATTGATCAAAGTTGATACCATTCTTTCAATTTTTCAAAATAATAATTAATAAATTGATATGGCTTTTCATCCAACTGGATTTAAAAAGAAGACTTGATCGACAATCACGTACCACCAGTCTCCACCGTTAGGCGCTCTTATCAATTGATAAATTACTATGGATTTCCGTTCTCCCGAATTAAAATAATACTTGAATAACCAATCAGGTGCCACTAGTCTCCCCGGTAAGGCACTCTATATAGAAACAACATAACCTGAAACCTAAGTATCAGGTCAGTCCAGAAGAATAGAACTGCAATGTTCACGAAATGTCGGCAAGATTTGCAGTTGGAATGAAAGCTTCTAATGAGTCCCTTGAAGAATTTACATTTTTCTCGCATCAACCAGGACAAATGCAAGAAAATCAGATTCAAAATCAAGGACTGCACAATGTACCTCAAAGAAATCACAGTGAATAGATGAACCGAGGAGAAAACGATATGCGCGGCAAAGGAAGAGGTCGTGGTACTTTCCGGAATAATCAACCCGCAAATACCGGTGCCGAAACCAAAAACACACTTAAGTTCGATAACGACTACGACTTCGAACAGGCTAATAATGAATTCGGAGAACTCAGGTCGTGATTGGCAAAGGCTAAGATTGATGGCGCAACTACGGACAATGAGAAGAAAGACGACGGCGGCATTGAAACTGGAGCCGGAGAAGGTGAGCTTGAGAAGGAACCTGATGTGGTACATTACGTTAAGATAAAATCCTTTTTCGATAACATTAGTTGCGAAGCTGTTAAGAGGAGTAAAAGAGGTTTGCAGCGTACGGATTGGCGAACGAAGCCAAAAATTAATGCGGAGACATTCGGTGTTTCGTCGATGCGACGAGATAGTTTCCGCGAACGCGGCCATTACAACTGAATTCGTAGTTTTGCGCATAATTAAAACCCGAAACAGATTATTTTTATTAATATATATATTTTGGTAAGCATTTTGGGTTTTATTTTGTTTTAAAGCTAGAAAGTAATTTAAAAAGAGATCTTTGACAAGCCAGTTGGCGAGAGAACTTGCTTTGAGAATAGCTTCCAATCTAATCAATAATTAAATGAGCAGGAATTGTCTGACAATATACGAGCATTATTTAATTTCAAAAAATAATTTTCAAAATGTTCTTTGTGCACATCTTCAAAACCAACTGAAATTTCTCACAGCATGATTTTCGCGCTAAGCTGGCCACAGCTGGTCAATGCCGGTAAAGAAAGTTGCAATATTTTCTGGTTCATCGAAAATTCGTAATAAAAAGAAGAAAAATCTTGTTTTAACCTTATCGCATCGATGAGTAGTGATAGACATCAGCAAAATTATTATTTAATTGTATAAATAATTAAACAAAGGCATTCCATCAATTTATTTCTAACTGAAAAAACAAATATAACTATGCACAAAAAGTAGAATAAAGTTTGAAATCATAAGAACCCATTCTGAGCACGGCCCTGTTTGTAAAAACTCGTTTAGGACACTACGAGACGTAATCCCTTGGATAGTACGGGAGGGAGACAGCATTAGAGGGAAAAGATTACGTAATTATGATATACTAAATTCGATTTTGCACTTCAAAAAATGTAATCCACTGTTTCTTGTTCCAGAATCGAGTTCACTGACCAAATTCTCTTTTAATGGCGTCCCAATTCTTGACGTTCCTCCTTCCGCACTTAATTCTTCTTCTTCTTCTTCTGACAAAAATTCTCCAGAAAGGACTTTTCCACTTGGCGGACTTTATTCTGGAGTCGGATCCTCTCTAAATCTCGAGCTTTCTCTTCGTGTCAGATCTAGGTCTCCTCCTCGCAAGATTTGCTCTTTTAAAATACTCGGATATACATTTAAAGACATTAGCTCTATTCGACTTATTCCCCTCAAGAATCAAAATAAGGTATTCGAACTTCGAAGATACGTTTTTCCTCCAAATACACCACTTCAATTGAGAACATATAGAAATATACACAATCCTCTGCCAACCGAAGAACAAATAGTATTATCAACATCCAATGGTGAAGTCTTTGGAATATTGGAAAAAAGAAAAAAAGACACAATTCTTCGTGGAATATATACACCTACGAAGTTTGAGGAAAAACGGGCGAAAATAAACATGTACACCCATAAGGTTAATGAATTAACTACATTAGAAATCGCTGAGTGTCCATTAGGCAACCATAACCTAATTATGAAGAGCTTTAAAATAAGTGTGTATCCATCCCGCTAGTGTGCATGCCCTGCATATTTCGCATTATCGAAATGAATCTGTTTATACTTAGTCTTTTGTCTTATATACGTTTATGCATAAAGCTTCTAAAATTAAAGTTTAAGTTATTACTTGTAACAACATTAAAATTGTATGATTTTGTGTTCCCTTTTTCTGAAGCTCATTTGACTTAACAGTGTGTATTCTCATTACTTGTCTCACGCGTCGCACTCGATTAAAGTCACTCAAAATGCGAAATATTTTAAATTATATTGACCACTGTTATATGAAATGCACGTGATATTAATTTCAATACCACATAACGTAAGTTATTGTTCAGATATTCTAAAATAAAGAGCAGATTTTACTCCTAATAATTTTTTTGTGAACCTTCAGAAATTTAAAGAAGCAATTTTTTTCTATATAATTTTTTTCCCGGTCGTTAAGCTTTCACTGCACATCCTTTAGCCTTATCATTTGTCCAATTTTTATTGTGCATTACCCCCAACTTCTCCTCCCAGCCCTCCAATTCCACAACCGCCACTAAATTTCTTTTTTTCCCTCCAGCCTAACTTTACCTGTCTTGCCCTTAACTCCCCTCCCTATGATGCGTAGAAGCTCTTATCCTCAAGTCCTCCCTGACACCTTTCACCTGCTTTTTAGTTCCTCTCACGTCTTCTCTTAATCCTCTAATTTAAACCTATTATCATCCTCAGTTCCTCTTTTGCTGAATGCTTTCCATTTTTGGAGGTGGTGATCTACGTGTCCTACTGTTGCTTTTGAACTCCCTACCGCGCTTTTCTTTAGGCTAACTTTACTATCTCTTTTCCTCTTCTGTAACAGGTATCTTCCCTCTCACTTGCGCTAAACTCTTTGTTTTTGCGCTTGCCTCTTTCTCCCAGTACAGATTTTTCCCCTTTCTGCTGACCCTGCTCAACCTCGTACCTAGCCTTGCTACCCGCCAGTGGCATGTGGAAAGATCCCTTCCTTTTCATACAGCGCCTACTGTAACTTACAGATGTCTTTGGACTCTGTTTCCGCCTACCGCCCTATAATCTCCTTTATTCCTTTATCCCCTTACCATACGAGAGTCACCCTTCACCTGAATCCTTGTCTACCTAACCTCACTTTTCCTATTCCACTAAACTCTACTGCACCTTGGCACTACACATTAACTTTTTCACTCCTTATCTCAACCCACACACATTTACTTACCTCCTGGGATTGACCATCACACTCCACTCACAACGTCAGCACAAACTACGTAAAAAACTCTTACTACCTGTCAGCTAGCAAGCTCACACTGCCGCAAGCAGTATGCAAGCACCAAGAGGTATTAGTCTGTGATACCCTTGGGTTACCATCCCCGTGACCATACTGCGAATGCTGTATGGTCTTTACGTCTATAAATATTCGCATGCATGTTCTTCCGTTTCTGTAGCTTTAAATGTCTTATTGCTTTAGAGTCTCATTCATACATTTCTACCTTTCTTACTCAGCATGCCCAAAAGAGCTCAACAAATTTCTTTCGTTTTTTGAGAATCCATCCATCACTGACTGTGTCATGATAATGGCTCCTACACTTACGTTAACCTTGCTTACCCTTCTTTCTATGACTGTTTATCTCTCCATCGATGTTTTTATCAGTAATAAATAAACTTCGATGATAGACGTCGTTATGAACAATTGATAAATCACAGGTCGTGAAATTAATGTAAATAAAATAAAAAATATGGTACTTAAAGAAAGGACTAAGAAACCAGCAGATAAATATTGGGTTTGCCGAAGAGACAATAGAGCAAGTTACTAGTCATGTGTATCATAGAAGTTTATTTACTTATTTATGGCCAACTGCTAAAATTCGCACGTGGTCGAACTTACGTACTTTTGTCCACCTTTGCAAAATTCTCGAATATGCACACAATGTATTACATTTTTCTCGCTTTTTAAAGAGAATCGGTGGTCAAGTACTTGCTTTTGATAAACTTTGCAAAATTTTCCTCCGTCTGTTCGTTGTATTTTCTCAATCCAAAACCAAAGGTTAGGCACAGAAAAAGAGCATAAGTGCTCAATTTTAAAATTCCATAAGGGTTTAATTGGCAACGTTCGGCAAACTAAATGGCTCTGAGCGCAACTGTTTGGATTTCAAAAACGGCCCATGTTAAAAATTCCGAAAAAGAAGTAGCACCATCATTTGGCAAACCAAAAGGGCATACGAGCTGTTACCATTTAGAAATTTTAGAAAAATATTCGTAATTTTCAGAAACCGCTTCTAAAGTCAAATAAAAATTTAGTAACTTTACTATAACAGACCCTATTATAATATTGGATCTCGTAGTAGAACAGAGGTCTTTAAGTATGAGATCTAACATTATATAATCGATTGTGCCGGAATCCCTGACAATACTGAAAACACTTTTCAATCCCTTCGAATTCTTTACAATAATGTACCAGCTTTAAAGATCGGTGCAATACACTGGAACTTGGAATTAGGAATTCCGGGTTTACGATTTCACGAAAATTAATGCCTTCGGCAGTTTCACGATGGGAGCAGCCGCGGGACCGAGAGATAGGCAGTGCTCAGTCGTGCCTGACAAACAGCATCTCAGGTGGAAAAATTAGATTTATGTCGTCCTTACAAATGACAATACTGCGCCAGTTGTATTTGAGAAGTAACGCCAGTACTGCATGTTAGTACGCCAAGTGCCGGCATGGTACTTGTTTCCTACAGGCGCGGTACAAAACCAGTACAGCATACAAGTGCTGGCTTTGTGAGTTCTGCCGTGGGTTGGATCGGTACTGGCTTAGTACTGAACCAGTTTGGTGTCCATGTACTTGTTGGGAACTAACTTGGGAGTTTTGTCGAGGGTTGGCTGGGTAGTGGATCAGTACTGTACCAATATTATGTCTATCTGCTGGTTAGCAACCGACTTGGGTGTTTTACCGAGGGTTGGCTCACTACTGGCTGAGTACTGAACCAGCATTGAGACCTTTTGCTGGTTGCCAACTCGGAAGTTCTGCCGAGGGTTGGCTCGGTACTGGCTTAGTACTGACCACGTCTTTAATGGCGGTGAGTGTATAATATTTAGGCATTCCATAAAAAATAACAAATAAAATAGAAACTATGATTTTCGCTCAGTACTCTAATAAATTGTAAATTAAGACATTAATTAAAAAAAGTAAAAATGGAAGACGATGTAAATAAGGATTAATGTGTCTCTTTTTTATCACATCCAATTTTCAGAGAGAAGCAGAAATTAAACTTCAATGATGTCCCTATATCCGTCTAAAAATAGTTTTACACACGGATGATTGTGGATTTGTTAAAAGTGAGTCTCAGTGATTGTTATAACTGTAAGAATACAGTATTATTTTATAGCAAGAGTATTAGAGTACCCAGTGGACAAAAAAATTAAGGATGTCCAAGAGACGTCATTGGGACATCACTAAGGCGTGTTTGAGACGTCTACAGGTCATCTTTAGGACATTGGACGTCTTAGCGACGTTAATTGGACTGACATAGGACATCCTAGGAGCGTCTCAAGGACGTTCTTGGGACTTTCATAGTTTTGTGCTTACTGGTTACCCTATACCGGATACTGTGCTCTGCTTTTTGTTTTGAACCTTGGATCCTTTCAGGCAAAGTCAGCTTCGTAATTACGTAAAGAATTAAAAAGTTGAGACCGCGATCCTTCGAGACTAACAACCGCACAAAGATGAAATTTATACGCAGAGACAAGAAACCGTACCTGAAATTAAACCTCAAATTATAGACGGCCGCGAAAATGCCTTTCTTGGTTTTCATCGTTCTTCTTTATTGAGATACAAAATTTAATTAAGGAATAAAAATTATTTACCTGAGTTTCTGGAACTAATTCTATGCTGGTTTTTTAAAAAAAATTCTAATAATTGCAAATAAAGAGCGGATTAGAGCTAATGTGACGGTAGCGCATTTGTTTACTAGAAGTCTTCAAAATTCAAAGGTTTCATAAAAAAAGTTTTAAATATAGGGTTTTTTGAGTTCAAGCAATTCCAGTAGAGAGCAGTTGAATTTGGAAACTATAGTTTAAATAATGCAAATTAAAGTTTTCGAAATTAAGCAAAATCTAAACTTTGATCAAATTAAAAAAATTATGATTTAACGTGCGAATTGATTGGACAACTTTTTCTAAAATCAAAAAATAAATTCACCTTTATTCAATAAAGTAGAGCATTTTAATTTCCAAAATTTTAAAATTGAAGATTTTTTATTTCTAATGTTAAAAATCAAACTTTTCCAGAAAATTTTCCAAACTACATACCATTAAAATATACATCTTTATGATGCAATAATTTTTAATTCAATATTAATGCATTACAATTAAGGATTGTACGTGATAACTTTTTAAAATTTTATATCCTTAAGTCATAAATCTATTCATATTCATGAATTCTTCATTTTCTAGACTCACAATTAAAAATTGTGTAATTTTGGCGATTTAATTTAAAATTTTCTTCTTTCTGGAACATTTGTAATTAATAACTTGACTTTTGATTTCCGAAATCATCAAAATCATCGAAATTTAAAAATGTTGATTTATGAATCTTCAAAATTCAGAAGACTTAATTTTTACTTCTTCAAAATTGCAGTACACTAAATTCTAAATCTTTTTAATTTAAGGGTTTTTTATTTTATTAGTTTAGGATTAAAAATAAGGTGAGTTTTTAGTTTTACAATTCAAAATTCTTATAATTTTTATAATTTTCATTTGAAATTTCTTTAGTTCGGAAGTTTTAGAATTGATAATTTGACTCACCTTTAAAATAATAAAAATGTGACGATTTTAATTTAAATATATCAGATCGTTCAATTGTCAATATATTGAAATTCAAGAGTTTTTGGTTTTGATAATTAGCGATAAAAAATCTTGTATTTTTAGAAAGAAATTATAGCATTTCAAAAATATTTAAGCAATTGAGAATAATATTTATGCTCGAAAAAATGATATTCTCTGAAAGATATAATTATTAACTATCATGAAATTCTACTTTGTTGTACGTACCTTTTTTAATTTAAACCCTTTTATAATTTTTAGAATGTTTTTAAGAATGTGGAAATTTAAATCTTTTGAACTCTTTGTGAAATGATTCACCATTTTTTAGAATCTTTGTGAATTTCTTTTGAATCTTCGAAATCTTCCAAAAACTTTTCAAAATCTTTGAAGTCTTTTAAAATATTTCTGAAATGATTAAAATCTTTTGAAATCTGATATAAAACTTTTACAAAATACGTTAAATGTTCCAAATCAAATAACTATAATAATATTATAATTAATAATGTGAAATTTGATGCATTATTCATAATAGGTATTTTAATGAGATTTTCGAACGAACGTGTTTCCTCGAAACTGTCTCTTATCATATGGATATATCTTCGAGGGGACAACCTTCATGCTTTTCCGCTATGAGATAACGTCTATACGATAGATGGTGTAAGATAATGAAAAACTGCCATAATCCTTAGTTACATTTTTAAATTATTGATCAATATATGCATCAGTTTTTCTTTACGGTTGAAAAGATGAAGATTGCCTATACTTTGGGTTTATCATTGGCTGTTATGCTCAATTATATTGGTAAATATAATTATATACATCTGAAATTTTGAGTATTTTTTTTAGGTTTAGACAAAGTAGAATTTCTACGACTTAACTAATACTTCAAAATTAATTTTACTATGAATTTCCCTATGATCGTTAGTAGAACTACGACCATATTTCGACATTTTTGTCTCAAGTAAGTGTGTACAATTCATTGCTAAAGCATTATACTTCTTTATTCATTAGTAAACAAAAAATTTGTTGGGAACAATATCTTGTTTTAACCACTTTTGAAATCACAGCAATTGAGTCTTCTTTCACTCATCTGTGGAATACTTTTCCATAAAGCAATTAGGTCAAAAGGTACACAGTGGTTTTGAAATCTTAGCGAAAATCGAAAAAGGGAGGCTTTTCAATGTACCATAACTTGGAATCTACTAAAAATAGCAGATCATTTTCTTTGCAAAATTTTCTCATAATTTTGTTCTCTTTCTTTTTTCTGTTAGATATTTTACTCTAAAATGCAATGAGAATCATTTGTTTACACAAACGTGATTTTTAGAAATGTTTTCGAAAAAAGCCGGGTTCCCCTCGTATTTATGGTAACCTTTTTAATATGTCCCTCGAAAATGCTGAAAGAAGAAATAATTAGTAACTTGAAATCTACACTATATACCCTTCCACTCGAAGAAGCGAATGTCATTCCCCACAAAAACAATAGTCAGCAACACAAAAACCCTTCTAAAAGACTCTAAACTAGACGGAATAAGCTCACCAACTTACAAACTACCACGCTTTCTTACCAAGGACTGAATCCTTTCACATGAAACCCTATCGCTTACGTCTAAAAATCATTTGACTTTAACAAATGGATGCGACATATCCAATTTCTGATACATTTGATATTAATAAATCTTTTGCAAACTTTCCCTCCGATCGTATACCTTCAATAGAATACTGCTTCAATCATACTTACTTCTCCCTCAATAACCAATTCTACGAACAAACCTTAGGAGCAGTAATAGTTCCGTTACGTAGAAGAAACTTTTTCGTTTGGTGACAGAGACTAGATGAACTAAATAAGTTTTCCGATTTCATCAATCGATTACATCCTAACATCTAGTTCATCATAAAAAATTTAACAAACCGAAAAAGTTAATTTCTTGGACGTAATAGTTTACAAAAGATCGGATAACACATTAGGACATAAAGTTAATAGAAAACATAAACATACAAACAGATACTTACATGCCTGCTTTCATCACCCCCTCCCCCACATAAAAAATCGATTATTAACTCCCTTGTATACATCCTAACCATATTAGAAACCACCTGCGAAAGTAGGAAAATTTCTAAGCAACCCTAAAGATCCAAAAGAACCTGAAAGTGATCCGGGAAGTATAAAATCCCTTGTTCTTGCGGGAGAGTCTACATTGCAGACACCAAGCACTAGCTGAGCATCATATCCAAACGGAATATAACATTATATTTTACCAAATATCAGTCATCGCCAAAAACAGACAACATTTATCCAAGAAAACGTAGAGAAGGAATCGAAATCTTAAAATACGTAATTACATCACTAGGAACAATAGATATTCAGGATTACGCTGAAGAACTGAAATACAATATTAACAAAACTTCGACAACAAATCGTAGTTTTGTACACGATTGAAATCTAAAATATCTCTTTTAATTATAATGAATCATCGTGACAACATTAAATCTAGTATTGTTTGCCATTTTCTGAGAAAAAAGGATAAATAGTTTCTGTTTATTAACTTAATTATTGATAGGGCACTAAAATCTAAAGCTTAAGGAATTTAATTTGTATTTTTACGAAACTAATTTAAAATATAGTATATGGTAAAGAATTTTTTATGGTGAAAAAAGTATAAAAATGGTTTTTATGTTTGTAAATTAATATACATTATTTTAATAATTTTATATAAAAGATTGCATAACGATGATACATCCGCGTAGATTTGTGTACGTTGAGAAAAATGTAATCCTCTGTTTCTTGTTGCAGAATTAAGTTTACAGTTCGAGTGCTTGCCGAATGGCGACCCCATTCGTTATTTACCTCGTTGCGGACCTTCTGCTTTTTCCTCATCTGACAGACATTCTCCAGAAAGAAATGTTTCTGTTGCCAGACCTCATTCTTCAGTCGGAAACTTTACAAATATCGAGATTTCTCCTCGTGCCAGGTCTCGGTCTCCTCGTGTCAGGTCTCCTCTTCCTAGGAATCGTTCTTTCAAAATACTTGGGCATGCGTTTGAAGATCTTAGATCTCTTCGACTTATTTCAAAGAAGAATCGGAACCGGATATTCCAAATTCAAACGTACACTTTTCCTCCAAGTAACGAACTTAAATTTCGAACAATAAATAATGTAAATAAGCCCGTGCCAACCGAAGAACAAATTGTATTGTCAACGTTGAATGGTGACGTCTTTGGAATTTTGGACAAAACGAAAAGAGAAACGATACTTCGTGGAATATATATGCATACTTTTTTCGGAGAAAAGCGGGCAAAAATAAACATTTACACCGGCAAGGTTGATAGATTGACCATAATCGAAATTGAGGAGTGTCCGTTAGGCAACTATAATTTGGTTGCAAAGAAATTTACATTTAAACATATATAAACCCGAATTTCTTGCATCGCTAAGTAGATAAAAAAACTGCTTGGTATCTGACGGTGTGTCTAAAATTTAGTACCTGAGCTACGGCGGATGTAAAAAAAACCTCTCTTTTTACTAAAGTCGATTAATCTAAGTAATAATGTTGCGTTTCCCAAAGCAAGCGAAGTAAGGCAGGGGCTACGTTTTGGGAGCGTTGATGCGCTGGCAATTTCTCTTGAAAAATAAATTAAAATTTTTTCTCTTTATTCTTTAATCATTATTTTATTTTAGTTACCACTTTTCCACGTCCAATCCACTCCAAAACCTCGTTGCACACCTTCTTCTTTTTCCTCACCTGACAGACATTCTGCAGAAAGAAATTTTTCTCTTGCCAGACGTCATTATTCAGTCGGACACACTCTAAAACTCGAGCTGTCTCCTCGTGCCAGGTCTCGATCTCCTCATGTCAGGTCTCATTTCCCTAGGATTCTTTCTTTCAAAATACTTGGGCATACGTTTGAAGACCTTAGATTTCTGAGACTTATTTCGAACAAGAATCCTTCCACTAAATAGTGTCATTAAGCCTGTGCCAATCGGTGAACAAATTATATTATCAACTTTGAATGGTGATGTCGTTGAAATATTGAACAAAACAATAAGAGAAAAGATACTTCCTGGAATATATAAACCTATTGTTCTCGGAGAAAAGCAAGCGAAAATAAACATTCACACCAGCAAGGTTGATGAATTGACTGCTCTAGAAATCGCGTAGTGTCCCTTAGGCAACCATATCCTAATTGCAAGGAAATATAAATTTAAAATGCTCCAAAAATGTACTTAAGTTACAGCGAAAGCATAGTATAGTTTGCATTATTGGCTAAGACAGTCGGCTACAGTATAAAATCCTCTGTTTTCACTAGAGTCAATTGAAGTAACTAATAGCGTTGCACTTCGAAAAGCATACGAACTTTGGCAGGGGCTACATTTTTGGAGCACGACTTTCCGCTCGGCCTTCAGGCGTTCCTTCAAATTTATGGATAGACCTTTTGAAATTAAAGGTCAAAAGTTTAAATATATTTTTCTAAAAGCTCATTCTGCTTTAAAGGTTGCATTCTCATTACTAACCTCATCCCTTAGGCTCAATTAGAGTGAGTAAAAAATTCGCAAGTTTTAATATTACGTTGTACCCTGTTATATATGTGTGTGCTATTAATTTATGTACCTCTGATCGAGGCTACTGATTCAGATACAAAATACAGAAGAAAATTGGATTTTATTTTGTCTTTATTTTTTTATTTTAGTTACCCTTCTTAACGTATATGGGACACTTATTCTCTAGTTGACCTAACCAAAAAATCCAAATCAGCCCCATTTAAGTCAAACTTAATAAAAGTGTTGTGTCATTGGATAATAATAAATGAAATATACAGTTTCGATAGGTTTTGTATGCTCAATCCATTACTCGCTTTTAATTTATGATTTCAAAGTAATTAGGAAAAAACCCAAGCTTTCATTAAAATATTTTTTGTATTGCTATTAAAAGACGTAAAATCGGCAACTCGGTTATTAGACTCTCAAAAATTTACTCAACACTTATTTTCATAGATAAGAAATAAAAATGTCAATTTTTAACCTTATGCTCTTGAAAATAAAAGCCAATATATAACATATTTTTATATTTTCCCCGGGAATTCTGGATTTTTTATAAGTAGTTCGGCACCTCATCAGTAATACCTATTTATCTACTAAACCAATTTTAGTATAAATTTATATCGGAGCCTGTTTGTGCGTTTTAATTTCATAAATAAAAAAATAAAAAAAATAAAACATATTCGTGCAGGGAGTAACAGAATCGTGATTTCTTTGCTGTTCCTCCCTGCTCGATTTTTTGTTTTTGCAATTATAAAGGTGCTGTATGAATGCCGAGGCGTTGTTGTTTATTTTTCTACAAATAATATTCTATTGCGACTTGATAATAATAAAAATAAAAAAGACGAAAGAAATAAAAACGGAAAGGAATTTTTACGCTGTTAAATGTTTGAGGCTATGTTCTTTTAGAATGTTAATCTTCGGCGCTTTTCAAATTTCAAACTTTGACGCTCACGACTATTTGCTGTGGTAAATGTTTGTGCTTATTCTCTTTTGGTTTACTAAATGTTTGCGCTTATATTATTTGGAAATTCGAAACTTTCGCGCTTATCCTATTTTATTTGTGAAATGTTAGCGTTAATATACTTTTGGAATTTCAAACTTTGGCGCTTATGTATTTTCAGTTTGCTAAGTTTAGGGGCTTAGGCCCTTTTAAAATTTCAAACTTTGGCACTTGTGCTTTTTTGATGTGCTAAATAGAGGCGCTCATGTCTTTTAACTTTTCTAAATGTTAGAGCTAATGTCCTCTTGAAACTTTAAACTTAGGCGCTACTGCCCTTTTGGTGTGTTGAATGGTACCCCTTATGCTTTTTGGAATTAAAAACTTTTGCCCACATTCCCTTTTACTGTTCTGAGAATTAGGGCTTAGGCCCTTTTAAAAAATTAAATACAAGATATGAAAGGATAATATAAATATCTCCCATTCTTTTAACATATTTTGCAGCATTTTTTGAATAGTTTTTAAAAGCTTTCAACGCGCTGTGATAGTAGACAGCATACAACTGACTCTTATCATTATAATATGTATATCAGAAGGAATAACCTTAATAATTTAAGTTGCGAGATAACGTCTATAAGCATAGATGATGTAATTCAGTAAAGCAGTGGAATATTTATGAGTTAACCTGTAAAATTCTTTTTTTCTGATTTCATCAGTTTCTCTTTGAATTTGAAAAGATGAGGATTTTCTCTACTCTGGGCTTAGTTTTAGTAGTTATACTCAATTCCATTGGTAACTATAATATTAATATGTTCATGTATAATTTTTAATAATTTTTCTTATTTCTCACGCAAATCAGAATACCTCACATGTAATGGCGGTAATAAGATCTTTTGAGGATCAACCAGTATTTTTGAGTATCCTTTATTTTTCCTGGCTCTAACATCTTTTTCACCAAACTCTGCTGCCCCAGATTCATTAAAAGCCACATCATAGCCAGTATAGCCAGATTGCATTCTCCGAAGAATCTATATCACATTAAAATCGCCACAAGACCACTCATATATTTTGTCATTTATTTTGTCAAGTAAGAATTGTATAACAGCATAGCACTCTTTCCTATTGATGGCATGAGCCATGGATATTGAGGGATATTCATTTTCGTTGTAAAAGATTATAAGCTCATCTACATCCATACAATAAATAAGAGTATCTGGACTGGAGACTAGCCGAAGATTTGCGCCTCATTTTTCCTAAATAAAGGTCCCTTATCAAATCATTAAATTAATTCTATTCGCATAATCTTAGCAGGTTTCTGGTCAGCTTATCATCTAGGATTTGGTTTTTGTCAGAATGATCTTCTTCAGCTTTGCGTTTTACACGAAAAATTTGTTTTCTCTGGTTTTGTAGAAAGCAAAACCCGCAAATGTAGTAAAAGATATCGGAATTATTTTCGCAGCATGCGCCGTGTACAATTTCCTCTTAAACTTCACTCTCCCACCACCATCCTAACCTGACCCGAATTTACGGCTTGGCAAATTTCATTTGAATTAAAATAAACCAAAGCTGGAACTTTTAGGTTTTGTGAAAGTATCAGACGTTTTTTTTGGCTGATTTTGTTCGTTTTTTCGTTTATACTGAAGGGTTACTTTATAAATGGAATAGGTTGTATAACTGAAAAATTAAATTGACTAATAAACACTAGTACTAGTACAAGTACTATTAGTACTATAGTACAATCTAATACTAATAATAGATTTTGGTGGCTTTAAGTATACATTTAAGAAGTATGTACTTTTAAAATACACTTAAAATAGGGCTGGGGTCATATTGACTTACAGTGGCAGCTAAGGGTCGAATGTGTGAAAATAAAATATGAATAAACATAAACTTTTTTTAATAATTACTATATGTATACAATATTTTATAACCATGATATATTACTATACGATTTTGCTCTTTAAGAAAAATGTGATTCTCTGTTTTTTGTTTCAGAGTTGAGTTCAGCGTTTGATTGTTTGCCTAATGGTGAACCTATTTCTTATACTCCTCATTCTCCAGACAGGCTTCTTTATTTTCCCAGACCTCATTCTGATGTCGAGTCTCCTCCTCCTGCAGATTCTGTTATTCGCATCAAGTCCAGACCCCCTTCTCACAGGATTCCTTCTTTCAAACTACTTGGACATCACTTTAAAGATCTTAAATTTCTTCGACTGATTTCCCTGAAGAATCCGAACCAGATATTTGAAATTCGAACGTACACTTTTCTTCCCAATAACGGGCTTCAATTAAGAACTTACAATTCTAAACATAAGTCAGTGCCAACTGAAGAACAAATTGTGTTATCAACTTCAAATGGTGAGGTATTTGGAATATTAGAAAAAACACTAAGAGAAACTGTTCTTCGTGGAATATATAGACCCTTTGTAATCGGGGAAAAGCGAGTGAAATTCAACATGCATAACGGCAAGATTAGTGATTTAAGTGCAACAGAAATCGCGGAGTGTCCGTTAGGCAATCATAATGTAATCAAAAAAAAATTTAACTTAATACATCTGTAAAGCACAATTCCTTATGGCGTAAAGTAGATTTGAAAAATAAATATCCGCTACGAAGCAGTGCTTTCCTAGTATTGTCCTTAGGCTACTGCGCATGCCTAGCAAAGTTTGCATTTTTGGTTCGGATAGTTAGCACTGGAAGAAAACACTTGGTTCTCATTAGAGTTCTCATTAAAAATTCTAGATTTATACTTATTTTGTCTTATCATAGTCTAATATCACAGTTTAACGTCTCTGACCTGTTTATTGCACAGAAAAATTGTTCAAAGCTTTCTTTTAAGCAGTAAATACATACGAACTTACGGATTTGTAAATAGACGCTTGGACATGCTCCTGTTTTTGTGGCCTTTGGGTTATTAAAAAATGAGGCCATGTGGGCCACTGTATATACTCTTATGCTTGAATTGTCCTTCACCGTGGGCGATGCAGAGGTGAGCTCTGCGCAAGAGATTTTGATGCGTTGCCTCCATCATGGGTACGCTGTTGGTCGCAACAGTAGCATCGAGTCTCGCAATGGCGTCCATCTGATTTTCTGGTTCAGTACACTTGCTCTTTAATGTAACCCCGTAAGAAAAAATCCATGGTTGTCAGACCGGGAGATCTGTAAATTTATTTTGTTAACAATTTCATAGGGGAAAAAGAAATTTGATTCTATTTATTATTTTACAGGAATGCAATTTAGGTGGGTGGGCAGTTTGAGTATGTGTTACGTTAATGTTGAAAAATGGTATACCTTGGAGGCCACTGAACTGGATGGTTGTTGTTATTATTTCCTATCCATCCAGGATACTGCTCCGTCAGAAAACCCGTGACGGGATGAGTGCGATGTGCAGGAGTGCCGTCGTGCTGAAAGATGATATTCTGCCTGATGATCAGTGGAACATCGAAAAAAAGTAAAAACAAAAATTTACAACATGAATAGAATGTTTACGTCTAAGATCTCGGGAAGTTGATAGGGACCAATCACTTTATCTCCAACCAAACCGGATCAGAAGTTAAGTTTCAATCTGTACTGGAAACCGCGGTTTCGTGTCACCTCTGGATTCTCTAGAGCATAATGGTGGTTGCTGTGGATGTTGAAGACCCCCTCCCGAGTGAATGTTGATTCATCCGTCCACAAAATTCTTGATAGAGATTGTGAATCTTCATCATTCATTCGCATGATCCAGGTGCAGAATTCCATTCTTCTGGCGTGGTCACCTGCAAATTTAAATGCTCAGTATAGAATGTTATTAATAATAAGTTGGCTTAAAATGAAAGAAATTTTTTATTAGACAATGGATTAAAAACATCTTCTTCTAAATCATCTTCTTGCCGACGTACCAGTCTATTCTGCAGGTAGCCCATGTTTCCGACCACGTTGAGGAACTAACTGACCAGTTTCCATCAATCGCCGACGGATTTGAAACATCTTATTTTTTATATAGATAAAAAACAAAGAATAGCCACATTTCAGCATCTTTTTTTACAGAAAAAACATTTGAAAGTGATAAAATTAGTTTGAATTTCTTTTGAATAGAAATTATTCTGAACTAAACGTGTCAAAAAATTCCAGTGTAAAAATACATTCATTTACCTTGGCAGATATCCAGATTTTGAAACAACACTTTTCCAATAGAAGATGTAAATAAATAAATGATTACAAATATAAAGTATAAAAAATGATGAACTTTACTCGCTATTGATCTATTTCATTCCTTTAGATTAACTGAAGTATTTTACAAACACATACAATATTCAAGTAGTCACATTTTTTAACTGTCATACATTTGAAAAAGCTGCCTGCATATCTAGAGAATTCTACACAATTAAAAAGACCTTAAGGGTTTTAAAATAATTGAACTTGTATTCTAAAGATTTCAATAAAGTTAAAAAAAAACTTTAAAAGAATTCAAATAAGTTTAAGTGAATTGAATATTTATTAAGAATTCTGCAAAATTTAGAAAAAATGAGTGCATCCTAATGCTACATCATATTATTTATACAAAACGTTTTTGTATTACAATGTCAATCCATTTCTTCAAATACTGTAGATACAAGATCTTGCATACTTTAATTTTTTGACCAAAATATACAAATTTTTAACCAAAAAGTTCAATTCAAATCCAATAGTTGAGCTTCGAACTGAAAAAATAAATTCTCTATGCAAGTAGACTCATATTCAAATAATTAAGACGATTTTTTTAACCAAGCAGGTGCATTTTAGACCAAACAATATTAAACTTCTAGAATAGCCGATAATTTAACACCCCTGGCACTACTAAATATCTTTTAAATAATTGGAATTTTTTCTTAAATTGCTTAAAAATGGAAACATTTTCCTTTAAATATTCCAGCTTCTTTTAGCGTCAAGCTTAAAAATCTTGCAAAATTTTTTGTTTAAAACTGAGTCTTATCACATTTAAATATGTTAGAAGGACATCCTAACCCCATTTAATCCGCGAGATAACGACTATAGTAGCAGGGATCAGTTTTGCCTTTTACTTGAAAAGATGAGGATTATCCATACTCTGGTCTTGGCTTTGGCGGTTATCGTCAATTCTTTTGGTGAATATAATATTATATAATAAAATAGAACCTGGAATTAGGAATAGTTTCGTGTATCGCTTACATTTGCCTTGATCCGAAGTCGCGGGAAATCCGACGTAAATAGGCAGGGCCGTATGAACCATTACTGTTGGCCTTGGTTTCTAATTCCAGGTTACAGTGTATATCTATGCTTGCAAGACAAAATTTAGACGCGCAGAGATGGCGCCCTTGTAACTTTGCATGTCTAAGAGAATAAAAAAATATGTACTTAAATTTTCAATTACCTCTGCAATTGTTCAATTTTCAATGGTTCAACTTCAATTAGTTGATTTTTATAGTTTCATATAGAAATCTCATTTTTGTTATTTAAAAACTATAATAAAAATAATAGATACCTCATAATAATTTGTATTTTCTTTGAAACACGGTTGTAAATGGCCTAGGAGGGTAAGCCTGCAAAAGTTTTTATGGAGGGGGGAATTAAAATTAAAAAAGTCATTTTTCTCGAAAACTACTAAACCGATTTTGGTGATCGAAGTATATGTTATAGTAGCCCGTAAGACTATTATAAAAATAAAAAATTTTAAATAAAAATAGAGATAAAAACATATTTAAAAAATATTAAGCATTATTTTTGAGGTTATGTTTTAGAGATACACCTCTATTTTTTCAGGAAAAAATATTCTATGTTACCTACCTCAACATATATTTTACCCACATTTATCATATGAGTAATTCATTAACTTAAGGCCTGAAACATCACAGATCGTTCGAAAACGACGGAACTGATTTTGATGATCGAAATTGATGTAATAATTAAACAAAAGACTAGTAAAAAGCAAAACATTTTAAATTTTAAAAATAAAAAGTAGGGGTAAAAGAAATGTTTTTAAAAGTTCCAACATTTCTTTTACTTTATGTTTTAGAGATGAAACTCTAGTTTGTTTAGAGAAAAATATTTATATTTTCTACTTCAGCATATATGTTATCCAAATTTTTCATGGGGGTACTTCATGACTTAAAGAAACAAAATTTAGCGCGGGATGCCGTGCGTACGAAATACACGTACGTAATGCAAGTACGCAACAAACGCACGGCACTCCATACCAGACTTTGTTTTTGAAGCCATAAAGTACCCCTGTCACGATGTTTGTAACCACTAAACTACAAAACTACTTACCGGATCTTGATGAAATTTTGTATGCTGTGTGTAATTTGGACCAACTTAAGGTATAGAATACTTTTTATTTCGGTTAATTACCTAGATACTTTTTTATTGCAAATTAAAGTTTTATTATAATTTTTTGTAAGTTCCATACGTTTCTGACAGATAGCAGTGTGCGTTACTTTATTGCACCACATCAACAACCTCTGCTACTTGTTACAGAATTGAGTTTACAGTTCGACTGTTTGCCTAATGGTGAACCTATACCTGGTACTCTTCGTTATAGAGCTTCTACGTCTTCTTCTACCAGGTCTTCTTCTCGTGCCGAGCCTGTCATTCGTGCTACCTCTAGATCTGCTTCTGCAAGATATTATCCAACAACCATACTGGGATTTACACTTGAAGAACTTGAATTTGTTAAATTTATTCCCTTGAAAAATGCAAGCCGGGTATTTGAATTTCGAAGGTACGCTTTTCCTCCCGATAAATTACTTCAATTGAGAACATATAATAATATCCACAAGCCCATACCAAGCGAGAAACAAATTGTAATATCAACGTCCAATGGAGACGTCTTTGGAATATTAGAAAAAAACAAAAAAAGAGTCCATTCTGCGTGGAATATATAAAGCTGAAATGTATGGGGAAAGTCGAGCGAAAATAAACATGCACAATGGCCAAGTTGATCAATTGACTTCACAAGAAATCGCGGAATGTCCATTAGGCAACGCAACCCGACTCGCTAAGAATTTTAGAGTGGTATGTGTAAGGAATCATTCTTCACACCGGTAATTCGATTTTCAAATATCTGCCGATTGTTCGGGCGGGATCTTTCGAAAACTGTTATATTTTGTAATTTTATATTCCCTTTGTTAAAGCTTCTTTGGCTTTAACTAATACGATGCCAATACTTACATCTTTTTCCGTTAACCGTAAAACATTTGTTGTATAAAATTTGTCTAATAAACTTTATAATCTAATTGGAAACATTGTATCCAAATTATTTTTCTTTAGCTAAAGTAAGTATTAGTTCTTATATAAGAAACGATACGAAAATCCTATTTATGCAAAACTATGAATACATAATTGTAGAATAAACGACAGCAAGTAAATACTTAACCCTCAAAGGAAACACTGGTGCGAATTCGCAACAGAAAATAATATAAAGGGCTGATATTTTTTCCAGCTCTTTTTTCAAGGTCTCTCCCCAGTACGTTAAATATGACTATAACCCCCCAAATACGAGACGTGTTAACAGATATTAATTCGCCTGCGAGTAATCAAGAAGGTCATTTAAAAATTTAGAAGTGGTGCAAATTCGCACTAGTGTGCCCTTAGAAGGTGCCAAGTGGTGTTTTATAAGAAATCGTAAAACGTGCCTGAAACAACATCTTTGTTAAAATAATAAGCTAATTTGTTCATAACTATGTCTCTAAATAAAAATAAATATTATAAATAGTAATAAATAACATTTCACGTGTCAGTAAAAATATTGCATTAGTAGAAAAAAATTTACAATTACTTACTATTGTCAGACTCTAAATTCGTAAGATAAGATTTTTTTGGACAATCTTTTCTTTTTAGTTATTAAGAATGGCAGGGGAAGTACGCCTTTACATTTTTACAATGATTTTGTTTAGTAATATTCAATTAGGTTTATGATAAGAGTAACAGTTTCATAATACAATAATGTAAATTTTTGTCTAGAACATAAGTAATAACACGTTGTTCTTTTCTCTAAAGATTCGATTACTTTTACTCTTTTCTAACGCACCCTTACATCGCACATCACCGATTTTGTAAACGTCACTTACAATATTTTTACCAATCACCAATCGGGAAAAATGCTTAATAAACTTTTATCGCATTGGCATATTTTTCATATAAAAATATATTTAAATAAAGAATCGCGTTAGTTTTATTATAATACCTTTAATTTGAAAGAAAAATATTGATTTTTTTTTTTAAATCTCTATTTTTCAAGAACACATATTTTAATAACCTGCTCCGAACGGTTAAGCGAGAAATTTAATCCAAAAATCATATATTCATACGTATATCTTTATTTACTAAAATAAAATAAAATTTTTAGTCGTCAGCAACAGGACCGCTACACAGTGGTCACCGATTACGATACTAGATTCAGATTTTAGAAATTCAAAATGGCGGATTCAATAAGGTGAATAAGTTTTAGGAAACATCATTGAATCTTTTAAAACTTGATATACTTACGTTTTCGAGGTCGCTGATTACGATAATCAATTCAGATTTCCAAAATTGAAAATAGCGGATCCACTATCGCGGACAAAATTTGGGGAAAGCTATTCAATATTTTTGTAACTCGGTATACTCACGTTCTTTTGATCACCGATTACGATACTACAGAGTTCCAAAATTTCAAAAAGCGGACCCAATATGGCGGAAAAGTTTTGGGAAGTCATTAAATGTCTTTAAAAGTCAGCATACTTTCGTGTTCGAGGTCGCTGATTACGATAATAAATTCAGTTTTCCAAAATTCAAAATAGCGGATCCAATATGGCGGACAAATTTTGGGAAAAGTCATTGAATCTCTTTAAAACTCGATATATTTTTGTTTTCGAGGTCGCTCATTACGAGAATCAATTCAGATTTTCAAAATTGAAAATAGCGGATCCACTATCGCGGACAAAATTTGGGGAAAGCTATTCAATATTTTTGTAACTCGGTATA
>JAAAKG020137945.1:0-12771 GCA_010014905.2 Druon quercuslanigerum
GTTTTGAAATATTTGTTTCTTTCCAAAACATGAGTTTATCAGACATGAACTATCTCGTACGCATCAGCAAACAAAAACATTTTTCATTCCAATCTACCTGTGCCTAATTTTTATGTTTTCTCTACGATTCCAGTTTGAATGTGTTGAATACATAATTCTAGAAAAGCCTAATTTTCGATGACTCAAATTTGAAATTTTTCTGTTTAGAAAATTATAATTTTGAGAATATGTTTTTCCAAGTATCTTAAATTTTAATCAGTCAATTCCGACCCCTAACAATATAAAAGTGTGTTATTATTATAGTAACTTAATATTGTAAAATTCTACAAATTTGCGAGAAAAAAAAATTATTCAGTTTTCAGCATTGAGATTTTAAATTAATGGAATTTAAAAAAATATTATATTTTAAAACATTGTTTAATTCGTGTAAATATTTTGTTTTTCATATTGAGGTGACGTGCAAATATTTACAAATTTCACGAAATTACCTTCGAGCTGTGTTATTTATAGTCTAAGGCTTCATATTGTTTAATTATAGTTGAAAATGAGAAATTAGTAAAATTTTTCTAATTTATATTGGCAGAGGTGACTAGCATAATTTTTTTCAAACCAAAACAAAAACACGCAAAATAACAAGGAATTTTCTGCAGAGTAATATTATTTGTTATAAATTTTTATTATTATCACTATTCTATTTCCGTATTTTTGTCCAATTTTTAATTAGAGTGAAGTAGTAATTATTTCAAGGTAAAAAAAAAACAATTATTGCGACATTTTATTATTATTTTTAATGATATTCTCTATTTGTCTATTTTTATTAACTTCGTTTTATTAGCTCTATTTAAAATAATTTTTTTCTTTTTGGTAAATATATTTTTTTGAAATAAAACAGATATTCAAAATATTCTTCAAATTTTCTAGACGGATCATATTGAATACAAATTTCCCTTCAAATAGTTACTGAGAGACTTCGGTAAAGTGACAGAAATACAGCAATTGTCTGATTAAATTGTTTAAACAACTTTTTTGTTAACTGTCATTATTTATTGCCTTATATCGTTAAAAAAATAGAAATGTAAAAATTGTAACAGTAATTTGTTTAAACAATTATTATTGCTAAATATAATTGATCATCGAGTCACTTCTAATGAAAAATAGACAAAAAGTTGAAAATTTAAGAAAAAACCGAAAAATTGTACCATTAAGAAAAGAGAATAGTATTAACAATTATAATAAATTGCTTAAGCAATTATTTTTGTTAACTAGATTTAATTATTACTTTCCTTTAATTTAAAATTGGAGAAAAAGCCAGAAATTTAAGAAGAACCGTATCTTTCTAGCATAATTCAAATGGAATATTATCGATGGTAATAAATTGTTTAAACTATTAATTTTCTTAACTCTCATTGATGATTTTACTCATTGTAATGGAAAATTGAACTGAAATTTTAAATTTGCCTTAAAACTGAAATTTTCTAGCATTATTTTGAGAGAATATCATTCACTGTAATAATAAATTGTTTAAACAATCATTCTTATTTACATAATTAAGGTATTATCTCCCTCTAATTGAAAATCTGACAAAAAGTGGAATTTTTTTTTAAACCACGACTTTCTAACTCTGTTCTGTGAGAAAATTGATAAAAACAATAATATATTGTTTAAACAATTTATTTTTACATTCAATTATCTGTTAAAATGTTATTTCATGTACCGAAAATGAATTCTACAAATTTCTTAAATTTTGAAATCCTTGACATATCAAATTTCTGAATTTTTTGAATTTTCTAAATTAATTTTGTTTGCTGAATTCCATAAATTTCTGAATTAAATGACTTTAATGAATTCCCTTTATTCCTTAAATCCAAGAAATTCTCTAAAATTCTAGATTTCTCTTAATTTTCTAAATTCCATCAATTCTTTGAATTCTTTGAACTTTCGTAATTCATGGAATTACTTGTATTATTAAAATGTCTTGAATTATTCAAATTCCTAGAATTATTGGAAGGCCTTGAATTATTTAAATTCCTTGAGTTCTTAGAATTCCTTAATATCTGCGAATTCCTCGAATTCATGTAATTATTTGAATTCTTCGAATTCCTCAAATTCTTGAAATTCCTTCGATCCTTCAAATTTCTTAAATTCTAAGTATTTCTCGAATTCATTGAATGACTTGAATTCTTCGAATTCTTTAAATTCTTGAAATTCCCAGAATTTATCAAATTACGTCATATCTTTGAATTCCTTGAATTATTGGAAGGCCTTGAATTATTTAAATTTCTTGGATTATTCGATTTCCTTGAGTTCTTTGAATTTCTTAAATTCTTCAAATTCCTTAAATTCTTCGAATTCCTTTATATCCTGGAATTACTTGAATTCTTGGAATTCCTTAAACTCGTGGAATTACTTGAATTCTTGGAATTCCTCAAATTCTTGGAATTTCTTCCATCCTTAAAATTCCTTAAATTCTACGTATTTTGGAATTCATTGAATTACTTGAATTCTTCAAATTCTTTAAACTCTTGAAATTCCCGGAATTTTTCAAATTGCGTCATATCTTCGAATTTCTTGAATTATTAGAAGGCCTTGAATTATTTAAATTTCTTGGATTATTCGATATCCTTGAGTTCTTTGAATTTCTTAAATTCTACAAATTCCTTAAATTCTTCGAATTCCTTTGTATCCTGGAATTACTTGAATTCTTTGAATTCCTTAAACTCGTAGAATTACTTGAATTCTTGGAATTCCTTCGATCCTAAAAATGTCTTAAATTCTACGTATTTCTCGAATTCAGTGAATGACTTGAATTTGTCGAATTCTTTAAATTCTTAGAATTCCCAGAATTTTTCAAATTACGTCATATCTTCGAATTCCTTGAATTATTGGAAGGCCTTGAATTATTTAAATTTCTTGGTTTATTCGATTTCCTTGAGTTCTTTGAATTTCTTAAATTCTTCGAATTCCTTGAATTCCAGGAATTACTTGAATTCTTTGAATTCCTTAAACTCGTAGAATTGCTTGAATTCTTGGAATTCCTCAAATTCTTGGAATTCTTTCGATCCTAAAAATTTCTTAAATTCTAAGTATTTCTCGAATTCAGTGAATGACTTGAATGCTTTGAATTCTTTAAATTCTTTAAATTCCCGGAATTTTTCAAATTACTTGAATTCTTCGAATTCCTTGAATTATTGGAAGGCCTTGAATTATTTAAATTTCTTGAATTATTCGATTTCCTTGAGTTCTTTGAATTCCTTAAATTCTTCGAATTCCTTGAATTCCAGGAATTACTTGAATTCTTTGAATTCCTTACACTCGTAGAATTACTTGAATTCTTGGAATTTCTCAAATTCTTGGAATTCCTTCGATCCTAAAAATTTCTTAAATTCTACGTATTTCGCTAATTCATGGATTTACTTGAATGCTTTGAATTCTTTAAATTCTTGAAATTCCCGGAATTTTTCAAATTACTTGAATTCTTCGAATTCCTTGAATTATTGGAAGGTCTTGAATTATTTAAATTTCTTGGATTATTTGAATTCTTTGAGTTCTTTGAATTCCTTAAATTCTTCGAATTCCTTGAACTCGTGGAATTACTTGAATTCTTGGAATTCCTCAAATTCTTTGAATTCCTTCGATCCCTAAAATTCCTAAAATTCTACGTATTTTTCTAATTTGTGGAATTACTTGAATGCTTCAAATTCCTTGAATTCCAAGAATTACTTGAATTCTTCGAATTCTTCAAATTCTTTCAACTGCTTCGATTCTTCAAAAATCTTAAATCCTACGTATTTTTCGAATTCATTGAATTACTTGAATTCTTCGAATTCTTAAAATGGTTGGAATTCACGAAAATTTTCAAATTACTTGAATTCTTCGAATTTCTTGAATTATTGGAAGGCCTTGAATTATTGGAAGGCCTTGAATTATTTTAATTTCTTGGATATTTCGAATTCCTTGAGTTCTTTGAATTCCTTAAATTCTGCAAATTCCTTAAATTCTTCGGATTCCTTGAACTCGTTGAATTATTTGAATTCTTGCAATTCCTTAAATCTTTGAATTCCTTCGATCCCTAAAATTCCTTAAATTCTACGTATTTTTCTAATTCGTGGAATTACTTGAATTCTTCAAATTCCTTGAATTCCAAGAATTACTTGAATTCTTCGAATTCTTCAAATTCTTTCAACGGCTTCGATTCTTCAAAACTCTTAAATCCTACGTATTTTTCGAATTCATTGAATTACTTGAATTCTTCGAATTCTTAAAATGGTTGGAATTCACGAAAATTTTCAAATTACTTGAATTCTTCGAATTTCTTGAATTATTGGAAGGCCTTGAATTATTGGAAGGCCTTGAATTATTTAAATTTCTTGGATATTTCGAATTCCTTGAGTTCTTTGAATTCCTTAAATTCTGCAAATTCCTTAAATTCTTCGAATTCCTTGAACTCGTTGAATTATTTGAATTCTTGCAATTCCTTAAATCTTTGAATTCCTTCGATCCTTAAAATTCCTTAAATTCTACGTATTTTCTAATTCGTGGAATTACTTGAATTCTTCGAATTTCTCAAATTCTTGGAATTCCCCAAATTTGTCAAATTACTCGAATTCTTCGAATTATTTGAATTTTTTGAATTACTTTTATTCGTCGAAGTACCGAAATTCTTCGAACTACTTGAATTCTTGGAATTCCTTCGATCCTTAAAATTCTGTTCTTTAGAAAAGTCGTCTTTTGACTTAAAAATTAAACAATTTTGTAGAAATTTCAATTATTTAGTTAAAAATTAATTTTTCCTAGACAATTTGACAATTTTTTAAAATTATTATTTTTTTAATTCGCCTGTTATGTTTAAATTTTGTTTTTTCTGGTTATATTTTTTACTATGTTGTACAAAATTTGACTTTTGGCTTGGAAATTCAGCAATTTTGTAAAAAAAATCAACTACTTAATTAAAAAATTTTACTTTTAAATGGATAATTTCAATGCTTTCTGAAGAATTTGCGTTCTTCGTTAAAAATTTGGAAATTGAGTTATTTATGGAGAATTTTTATTTTTTATTTCAAAATTAATCTGGTTCGATGGGGGTTTAAACTATAAAGCAATATATATAATTATAAAAACTAATACTGAAATTTAACTATTTGGTTTAAAATAATTTTTTTGGAAAATTTAACTGTTTTGTAAAAACTGCAGCAATTTTGTTGAAAAATAATATTTTTTATTAAAAATTCATATTTTCTGGATCTTAATTGAACTGTTCTGTAGAAAAGTCATCTTTTGACTTAAAAATTAAACAATTTTGTAGAAAATTCAATTATTTAGTTAAAAATTAATTTTTCCTAGACAATTTGACAATTTTTTTAAATTATTATTTTTTTAATTCACCTGTTATGTTTAAATTTTTTATTTTCTGGTTAAATATTTAACTATGTTACAGAAAATTTGACTTTTTGCTTTAAAATTCAGCAATTTTCTAGGAAAATCAACTATTTGGTCAAAAAATCAACTTTTTAGTAGAAAAATTTGACTCTTTGCTTGCGAATTCAGCAATTTTCTAGAAAAATCAACTTTTTAGTTGAAAATTTTTACTTTTGAATAGATAATTTAAATGCTTTCTGAAGAATTTGCGTTCTTAGTTAAAAATTTAAAAATTGATTTTTTAATGAAGAATTTTGATTTTTTAGTTAAAAATTAATCTGGTTTCGTGGGGGATTCAACTATAAATCTAGAAATTTATCTTCTTTACTTAAATTCAATTGTTTTTGATTTATAATTTAAAATGGTTTTAGGATGTAATATTAACTATTAATTTTTTTTAAGAATTCATATTTGTGATTGAATTCGAAGGTTTTTTATTTCAAATTAAAATACTTTCTTGGTATTATCAATTATTATTATTTTTTTTAAATTCATTTTTTTCAATAAAGATTCATCATTACATAAATATAAAATAATCAAGCCATTTTCACCTAAAATTTTTATTGTTCAATACAAGATTTACCATAATTTTTTGATTGTCTTGATTCTGAGAGAATAAAAATAACATGAAGCAATCATGTCACATGCGAAAAATATAGATGTGAATGAAATTTTTTTAAAATGTCTTATAAAAAAAAACTAGGGATTTTATTTTGCAAGTAAAAGAATCTAAATACTATTATATTTTTTGTCTAGAATGCACCTCTTTTGTTCAAAAATTCAACAATTTAGTTGAAGATTTAATTATTTTCATAAAAGTTTGTTCTTTTTGGTTAAAAATTAATTTTTTTATACTGAAAATTCCCTATTTTGTCGGTTAAAAATCAATTTTCTTGACTAAAAATTTAACTACTCTATTTTTCGTTAAAAATTTATCTGCCTCATTTGAAAATTCAGCTAATTTATTAAAAATTTGTCTTGTCGCTAAAAAAATTAATATTTTTACTTAAAAATTTATCTTTTTGTTTGCAAATCTATTTACTTTGTTGAAAGTTTAAGTGCTTAATTAAAAATTTATTTTTTTAGTCAAGATTAATTTCGTTTATGGAAATTTCAACTATTTTGTTCAAAATTCTTTTTTTTTATTTAGAATTAATTTTTTTCTGAAGAATTAACTGCTTCTCTATTTTTTGTTGAAGATTGATTATTTTTTAACTTAAAATTGAACTATTTGGTTAAGAATTAATTTTTTGATTGAAAACCAAAAGAACTTTATTTTAAATGTATAGCTTTTTTCTAAACAAAATATACTTTGAGGTCTCTCTTAATAAAAATTAGTCAAATTTAATTAATTATCATTTGAAATTTTGCAGACTCGATTCGGGAAAGGTGAGCCACCAAATATAAAGAGAAAATTTACTTTTTCGATTAGTCGATATATTTTCTAATTAAATATTATAAAGCTTGATACAAATATAAAAAGTGACTCAGGACTGCATAATAAAATAATTAAAAAACGGATAAATAAATGGAAAACTGGAAAAACAGAAATTTTTGATAAAATAACACGATAAAGATTCTTGACTCTATTGAAACAATAACTAGGTCGTCTTTTAGGTTCGTAAAAGTGACCTAGACTGTCCCTAATTTCAAAACATCGCCTTCTTATTTTTCAAAACAAGTTTAGAAAAATAAGAACTTTGTTTTCAATCAAATTTAAAAAAATTTTCTGTTGTACATGTTTTTTAATTTTCCATAGAAAATTTTAATTATACAGAAAACTTCAGAAAAAGGATTTGCCTAGAATTATGATAATCCTGTGTGCCTTCAGAAGTTTATTTTTATTTTATTCCCATTTTTCTCACGCAAAAGTACCTTATTGAATCTTTGAATCAAAATTTTCAGAACTTAAATGATTTCTAATAAAATTATATAAATATATTTGAAACTCAACATATTTATTTAAGACAATTCAATATGGCGGCATTTATAACAAAAAAACACGGAAAAATTTAAGGCAACAAATTTTTGCTGCTGGATTTTGTATCGAAATTTTTTTTATGAAACAAAATTGATGCAGAAAAGTGCACGAACATATTGCATTTTTAAAAAATGAAAAACAACAACTTTTAAATTCAAAGTGGATACCTCAAAATAGCGAATTTAAAAACAAGAAATTTTTATTTCTACCCTCAAGTCTTTTTTTATTTTGTTTTTTCGTTTTTTTTTGTTTTTTAAATTAACAAAAAATTTTATTTTATAATTTTTTTGCATTTTTGTGTTCTGTAGACCCAGAAAGAATGCAAGAAGAGATGAAAGTTTTTTAAAAACAGCTCTAAAGAATACAAAAAAAAAACAAAATTATAAAATATATATATATATAAAAGAAAAAACAAAAAAGTCAACAAAAAAAAAAATCTATCATTCGACTTTCACGCGTTGACAGTTGGTAAAGGTCAAATAGATTTTAATTTTTTTGCAGTCTATTTTATTATTTTTTATAGTTTTTATAGTTTATAGTTTTTTTGTATTCTTTAGATCTGTTCTAAAAAATATTTAATAAATTAAAAATTAATTAAAAAATTTTTAATTTAAAAAATAAGAAAAAAAACGAAAAAACAAAATAAAAAAAAACTGTCTATCATTGGTCCACCGCGCGGCGACAGTTGGCAAACGTCAAATACATTTTGATTTTTTTGTAGTATTTTTTTTTCGCATTATTTTTTGTTTTTAAAATTCATCATTTTTTTATTTTATGATTTTTTTGTATTTTTTGTATGCTTTAGAACTGTTTGGAAAGAAGGTTTGTTGCAAAAAAAGGTGAAAGATTTTTTAGAACAGTTCTAAAGATTAAAAAAAAAATTATAAACTAGAAAAATTCCCAACTAAAATTTAAAAAAAAGTCCAAGAAAGTATGCAAAAAGAGGTGCAAGATTTTTCAAAACACTTCAAAAGAATAAAAAAAAAAGTATAAAATAAAAAAAGACTTATTTAAAAAATAAAAGAAAAAACAAAATAAAAAAAATAAAAATAAAAATACTGTCTATCATTCGACTTTCAAGCATTGACATCTGGTAAACGTCAAATACATTTTGATTTTTTTGTAGTCTTTTTTTTTTGTTTTTTCGTATTTTTTTTTCTTATTTAAATAAAAAAAATTTTTCAATTTATAATTTGTTTGTATTTTTGTATTCTGTAGAACTATTCTTAAAGAAGGTTTGCAAAAAAAGCTAAAAGATTTTATAAAACAGTTCTAAAGAATACAAAAATACAAAAAAATTATGAAATAAAAAAATTCCCAGAAAGTATGCAAAAAGAAATTAAAGATTTTTCAAAACAGTTATAAAGAATACAAAAAAACAAAATTATAAAATAAAAACATCATTTTTAATTTAAAAAATAAAAGAAAAAACAGAATAAAAAAAAATAAAATAATAAAGAAAACAGTCTATCGTTCGACTTTCACGCGTTGACAATTGATAAACGTCAAATAGATTTTAATTTTTTTGCAGTCTTTTTTTATTATGATTTTTTGTATGTTTTTTGTTTTTTAAATTAAAAAAAAAATTATATAATAATTTTTTTGTATTCCTTAGAACAGTTCTGAAAAAATCTTTCAGCTTTTTTTGCAAACTTTTTTTGAGAACAGTTCTAAAGAATACTAAAATATAACAAAATTATAAAAAGAAAAAAAAAATTTTAAATACAAAAAAAAAACAAAATAAAAAAATACTACAAAAAAAATAAAAATGAAAAAAACAGTCTATCCTTTGATCTTCACGTGGTGAGAGTTGGTCAACATCAAAAATATTTTGATTGTTTTGTAATCTTTTTTTATTCTGTTTTTTCGTAGTTTTTTTTATTTTTTAAATTAAAATTTTTTTTATACTTTTTTTGTAGATTTTGTATTCTTTAGAACTATTCTGAAAGAAATTTTGCAAAAAAAGGTGAAATATTTTTCAGAACAGTTATGAAGCATACAAAAATACATTAAAATGATAAAAAAAAAATTCCCGAATAAAATAAAAAAAGTACCAGAAAGTATGCAAAAAGAGGTGCAAGATTTTTCAGAAAAGTTCTAAAGAATACAAATATACAACAAAATTATAAAATAAATCAATTTTTCAATGTAAAAAATCAAAAAAAAAATCGAAAAAGCAAAATAAAAAAAGACTACAAAAAATTAAAAATAATCAGTTTATAGAATTAATTTCGACACTTTTAACTATTACTTTATTTGAACTAGGGAATATCTTGTTTTTTAAATAAGCAAACAGTATAAAGATTTCTTTCTTTAGTTGCTTATTCTTCTGTAATTTAATTTTCAAAAATTTACTTATTTATGTATAATATTATTTAAACGCTTTTATTTGATTTAAAGAAATAAATTTCTTGGTTTAAAATAAATCAGTTTAAAGAATTTATTTTTAACCTTTCCACTAGAACTTTATTTTTATAAATTATTTTAATTTTATTTTTTTAAATAAGCAAACAGTGTGCAGATTTCTTTCTTCAGTTGCTTATTTTTTGTAATGTCATTAATAGATTTTTACTCATTTATATAATATTTTTTTAATACTTTTACTTTATTTAAAGAAATAATTTTCTTTGCTTTAAATAATCAGTTTAAATAATTTATTTCTAACCTTTTAACTAGTACTTTATTTTTATAAATTATTATTTTATTTTATTTCATTTTTATCAATAAGCAAACAGTATACATATTTCTTTCTTTAATTCAAAGAAACAAGACAACTTCATTGCGAAAAATCAAACAAGTTATTATTTGGTTCAAAGATACTTTAATTTTTAATTTAAAAATTGATTTGAATCAATGCCTTCAATTTCATTGAATTTCTGATACGAGTTAAAGTTCTGTTGATCAAAATAAATTTTATGCTTATTCATAAAAATTTGACAAAATATTTTTCATGTTTGGGTTTTCTCGTAGCTTGACCTCATTTGCGACAGTAGCCTTAAAGATAAATAAAAAATAAACACAGACGTGGAGCCAGACTAGCTTTTATTTGTCCATATGTTAAAAGTTACAGTCTCAAAAATATCTGTACCCCCCTCCTCCATACCGAATGCAAAATGTTTCTCCCCTTGCACTTTACCCTCATATCTAATTGGTTTAGAAAATCGAATCTATTCAAAAAAGTCAATATCAAAATTTTTAAGGAAATAAGTAGCAGAGAATATCAAAAGGTTATTATGTTATTTTCACATAATAATCCTAACATGGACAATATATGGACTAACATGGATTATTAAAAGCCGTATTCCGAAAAAAATTAAAGAATTGAAAACACACTTATTAAAAAGGTCACATTAAGCGTACAATTTTTTTGAAAAGTCGGTCGAGGGATTAAAGCTAGCACAGGAAGTCTGTACTGTATATAAATGGCCCGAAACGAGTGTCCTAACATCAGTTCTAAAAATCTTACCTCCTGTAATTTATGGTATATTTTTACATACGTCCATGTTGAAGTTGTTAATCCTGGCCTGTTTGGCCCTTTCTCCCGGTGAGTGTATCTCGAAAAATTTGAGTAGTCAATTTTTTTAATCGTTTTTTAAAATTTGATGTCCCGTGTTGATGTTGTCATTTTGAAATATTCATTGTCTGCTTCTATTACATTTTTATTATAAATTTCGTCATCTTTTATCAACGAGTTTTTTTTTCTCATATTATGTCAAACTCATGACAAAATCGTGGGTCAATCGTGGGTCTGAATAGGGACGATACAATATGGGTGTTAGTTCAAGAAAACATTTACTTGGTACTGTATGGCATCGATCAATAGCAGATGTTCTTGATCTGAGAAAATATGTTATTAGACGGAATATCTGCGTTTTATTGATCTGTAAATATATGACATTTAGTTGTAACATTTCTCTTTTCTCGTATTATTCTTCCAGCAATTCAATGTCGCATATCGACCAGTTTCAATAATGGATTTAATTATTGAAACTTGGCTCAGTTCGCTATTTACTGTGTCCTAAACAGCAGATCGTGACCGAATATTTTCAACGGCCCCAATGCTGGAAGGATATTGGAAATAGCCCTCACAATTTTATTATTATCATTTTTAAATAATTCCACCCTTGGAATTAGAATAGGTTCCTCTTGACCGAGTGGGAACACAAATTTTCTCATCAATTATTACAAAGGATTCGAGAAAAAAATCTGTTTATTTCGATTCATACTTTTTAATTTCTATTCAAGAACTGAAAATATTCCAATTATGAGATTATTGGGACCACTGAAGTGAGATATGATTGCACATACAGTATTTGATTTAGAACTCCACTGATAAGTGACGATATACATGGACTCACTATTTTCTAACTATTAATCTTTCTTATTCCTCACAATACCAATGATTCCGCACAGCGAGGTCTCCATGAAATGGAGTGCAAAGCTGTAACGTAAACCATTAATTGAACTTATTAAATTTCCAAACTGATTGGAATTCTACCATTTGCCATACAATTTAAATTTTACTCCGCACGACGAGGTCTTCATCGGTTAGGACAAAGTCCACAGTTTTTACGAGAGAAATGCTCTACTGATTTTGCATGAATGAAAAGAATTTACTTCCAGAAAGGGTTTTAATAAAGCTTGCCCAATCTATTCTGATCTTAAAAACGTTCGATCTCACACAGCGAGGTCTTCATGAAATGAAATGCAAAGCTGTCACGAAATCAAACGTCGATTTACTAAATTATCAAAAAAAAAGTATGGTGCAATCAAACCAAGTTAACGGAGGAATTATCCCTTACGATTTCATCGCACGCAAACTTCATGGAATGAAGTCTACTTTATCTCTAAACACACTTCCTGAAGATATTTTCTGCTCCGAAGTTCTCTAAATCCAGAGAGAACTTCAGATGTGGCGCATTATCCCTACCATTTCCTATTAATATTCGCGGCATGCGCGGAATTATCGATCGTATGAAATTAACGTTTTTCTCTATTATCGTGAATATTTCATTTTATCTTGGAAAATTCAGTTTATGATTTCAGAATTAAGACTGATCGTCTCACAGTTAAGCAATATTGACTTAATTGTGTTGTATTGAGACAATACAATAGTTTCCTAACCTAAAGAGTTGTGTATTCAGAAGAAGCATACTTCCCGAAAAAACCCGGTCTTATCTTAGGACTTGAGCGAAGTGGCAGGGAGAAAAAACCTAGTCTGCCCTAGGTTTAGACCTATACCTTAAACAGTGATGGGAAGTAACTAGTTAAAAGTAACTAGTTACTTTAACTAGTTACTTTTTTTGGTAACGATGATAGTAACGAAGTTACTTTTGTTAAAAGGTAACGAATTGGTAACTAGTTACATTTTTTTC
>JAAAKG020137946.1:0-12770 GCA_010014905.2 Druon quercuslanigerum
GAAAACTTTGATTTTCGATTCATTTAAAAAATTTTGAAAATGCTATAACTCTGAGAATATTCTTTCTATTGGAAAAAATCATTGGGATAAATTATTCGTCTTTGCTAATTCTATAAATATCCGTCTATATCATTTTCAAATTCAGAAAAAAATGGTCTCAAAAATTTTCAAAATGTGCTCACTTTCTGAATTTTTATCGAAAAAGGCTGGTTAACGAACTCGTCCTTTCTTTTGGCACCTAAAAAAATTGTGCGAAAGATGGATTTGATACGTTCATTTTTTCGAGAGTTATCGTGTTTACGGACGGCCGGACGGACGGACGGACAGACAGACGCCATCGTAAAAACTTGATTTTCGGATTCAGGGGGTCACGAATCGTGGAGATCCGTTGAAACATGGTGGTGTCAAATTTCCGACAATTCTAATACTTTCTCAATCATAAATGATGAGAATGTAAAAATGACATTACCAATAAACAAATTAAATTTTTGGCAGAAGTGTGATGCAAAAAAGCATAGGGCTCATGACGTTCGTTGCCAGCCGATAAATTCCAGATGAGATAGTAAATCTGTTTCCCAATGGGGCATCAATCTCTCTATGCATTTCACTACATGCCGATGAACCTTCAAGCTTTCCAACAGACAGATGATAAGCCTATGAGAGGTTGAATCGAAACCTTTCCGGTAGTCAATCCAGGCCATTGGCAGGGCACGCTGATAAGTTGATGCGTCTTTGCAGACTGGTTTTTTTTATATAAACAGACGTAATACTGGTTATTTGGTAGTAGCAGTATGATAAATAATGCGATAAAATATAAAAAATTAAACTGTTTATGAAAGCATGATTCTTTTTATATCAGATTTCAAAAATTTTAAAGTAGGTCACGGAATTTGTTACGAGTTCTAAATATTTCAGGATATTCCCAAAAATTTCAACAGACTTAAGGAAATTTATTAGCCCCCTAATATTTCAAAGAATTTTCCACGTTTTAAAATATTTTTCAACATTTTAGACTATTTACATAAATTCCAAAGAATTTCAATATATTTTGAAAATTTCAAGGATTTTAATAATTTGTTTGAATTTACAAAGATTTTAAGCTAGACTTTATAGAATTTTTAGACATTTGGGAAATAAATTAAACGAACTTTCAAGAAATCTTAAGTTATTTCTAGCAACTACAGAAAATAAAAAAATGATATCTAAGGATTTCAAAGGTTTCTAGGGATTTTAACGATTTTTTTTTGGAGAAATTTAATGAATAAGATATTTCTAATTTATCTTAACCCTCGGAGAACACATTGGGTCAATTTGACCCATCAAGAATTGTTGATCGAGAAATTTTCCAAGAAATTTAAAAAGTAGGCGGTCTCTTAGGCTTAAATCAAAAGTTTTCCTGCTGCTGCGTCTTTACAGACGCATCGGTCAATTAGCAGTTTTTCTCGGCAGCCTTTTATTTTTTTTGCGAGTCATGTTGTTTGTACATCTCTCTCCACACAAGCTCATATCTTCGAACAATTATGTCTTTTAGGGCAGCTGTAAAGATCTGATACAACACATTCAAACAAATTATTGGCCTGCGACATGTCTTTTTTGGATATTTTTAACGTGTAAGATCAACGAAATAGCAATTTTCTTAACATTTATTTACTGTTCGTTTTCTACATCGCTTGTTAGTAAGCAAAAAACCTATTTCATTTGGGCTTAAAAATTTGTTTAAACTTAGATAAAAACTGTCGAGAGAAGAGTTAAGGACTAACTGATCTATTTTCAGATTAAAATATTTTTAGACGAAGTGCAAAAAACGTGTGCATAGATTTGTGTATAAAACGAATTCGAAAGGCCAATTACCAGTTGGGCAGCTATAAAGATGTAAACATTACTCACAGTAGAGTGTCCTACATTTAAATCGGCTAAAAAATAAATTAAAAATCGAATAAACTTGATAAGCCTTTCGTACATTTTAAAGCTTAAACTAGCTTCATACACGGCAGGAAATGACTTATTCCACCCTAGTCTGCGAGTTTATTATAGTTTGATATACGTAAAAACAAGATATCTGATATTCAAAAGATCTTTTTTGAAAAAGGCATTCTGAAACGTATATTTTGAAATTTTTGAAAACGAAACTTAAACGTCTTGTACATGTTGAAGAACCATACAATGAATAATTGTTATTTAATTTTTCCTGAGAGAACGGTTCAGAAACTATCGTACATAATTACAAACACAATAATAAGAACAAGTGCAGCTAAATAAATCGGACTTGATTTTGTATAAAATAATGAAATTTCTGTACAATTACATAGTATTATATAAAAAGTCAATTATATTGGCGCCTCCATTCAATATGAGTCTTAATGCTGGTAGCGCCGTCTATGAGATTATGCGATGTGTATAAGCATAGGGCATAATCTCGTACACGGCGCTGCCAGGATATACTCATATTAAATGGAGATGTCAATATTATAATTTATAATAAACTGACCAGCCGTTTTCTTACTTCTCATCTTTCCTCAAAAACATTGTTTTCTCCAATATATAGTAGTGTTCACCAAAATTCGTCAGTTGTTCATTCAAGCATATATTTTAAATGCTGACATTATAGGGTAGACAATTCAGTAAAAAAAATCATTAAATACACAAAACACACTGGAGTTTAGTATGTACAATAAAAAAAGACTTCGAAAAGTTTGTACCATTCTGCAATATTTTAGAATAACTATCGTTGAGATTCACGTGTTTTTGTAGCTGACGATGGTATCCATTTTGTGAAGAGAAGTGGAGAATGATCTAAGCTTAACTTCCTGACTATTGGCAATGAAAACGGGCTGAGTCTCATCCCACTCTTTCGGGATTCCGCAGTCCGGAACGGTGTAAGTTAAAATATCAAAAGAACATGGGCAGTCTAGTAGAGGCAGGAAACTCACCGTACCTAAGAACAAAATAATGTTTAATTATACATTACTGCAAGAAGTGTTAAAGTATAATCGTTTTTCTTATTACTAAATCGGATCAATTACATAGGGGGTACCTATAAAATTTATATTAAGTGTTGCTGAAATTATTAACTGATATTTTTGACATTTTACACGGAGAAGGAAAATCGTTGTTATTTTTGCAATTTAAAATGTTTTTTAAAAATGTAAAATATTTTTTGTTCAATTACTAGAGAAAGATAATACATGTTAGTTTTATAACATTTGAATCAAAATTGAACGTTATATGACAATTGTAACCTATTCATATGTTATCTACAAGGGCCCAGCGGTCTTAACCTGTTATCTGCAGTGTTCTACCACTGGTTTTCTATTGTTTCCCCCGGGCTTACATGTTTCTGCGTTGTTTTTCAAGCTGCGGGAATTTTTATTTCAAAATGTTTGTAATCGCAAGCCGAACATGGATGTGCTTGCAAAAATTTTAAATATTTCATTGTGACGTTGTAGACGACAATATCGAAAGACGTCGTGACAGTAATTATTTATTGTTTTGAAAGTTTTTCTTAATTATTAGTCTTAAATCATAGAATTAAAATGTGGAGCTCCGGGCTTTACGAAAGACTATAACAGCAAATAGCTCTTTTTTTAACAAAAGAAATGAATTTTTAATAAAAATGATGAATCTTCAATTAAAAAAAGAATAATTAACAACATACGAGTTTATTATGTTACTTTAGAGTATTTAAAAATTATCTAGGGAGAAAATGGTAATAATTAGAAAAATTACTTTGATCCGTATTTTTATTTAAAAAAAGTCTATAGTTTCCTTATAAAATTGTGGCATTGAAACAAATAATATCTACTTTTTTCATCAAAATCGGTTAAGCCGTTTACGAAAAAAAATTGTTTTTCAACTGTTCTTCTTTTCCCTATAATTCCTATGCAGCTTTTTTCAGATATAATCTTTTGGGAAATTTAACCTTACATCAATCTCAAATTATGGTAAAAACCACGACTACAGGCCTCACAGTTCCTACGGGATACAATTTAGGGACGGAAGGGTACTTTTTGTCACACTCATAGGATACTTTTTGCGCGCTCAAAGGCTAACGAATTCAGGATAAATTCATAAGAGTTCAAAACAATTCAAGTTATATTCAAAGGAATTCAAATGAAATTTAAACAAAAATTAATCACATTAATTAACTCGATTCCCGTATCTGGGGGTAAATTTGACCCAAGACAAAACTCAAACCATCATGAGTTTGTTTGATTATTGTTAATTATTTATAAGGGGTAACATTACTACCAGCAGAAAAAAAACTAACTTTGACTATTTATTTTGGGAGCATGGAAAAAGGAAAAGGTTTTCTTTTTAGATCATTTTTTCAACACATATTAAAGTATGACAAAAAATGTATTTTAATTTTGATACAAAATGGCGGTGGCAGACCCTGTCTTGAAAATTGTCTTTTCTTTAAATACCTTCACGAGAGAACGGTTTTCTCGTAAAGTATAACACCTGGAACGAAAAACCAAAAAAAAAGTTTAATCTATATACTCTTGGCTATAGAATTACGTAAGATTTTTTTTTAATTAAATTTTGTAGAAATAGTGTTCAAGTAATGCGTCCTCCCAGTTTGAAAAAAGTTGTTTCGAGAAAAACAGGTTTAAAGTTTTACGAGCACTTAAATTCTTGAAATTTTTTTTATCTTTAATCTTCGCTACCTACAACATATATAAGCCCAACTGCATATTGTTTCCATGATCCTAAGGTATTGTTTAAGCCACAAGAAAAAAAAAATAGATTTTTCCAAAATCCTAGAGAGGCATTACTCCCTAATCCGATTTAACGAATATCAAATTCCATAATTTTATCATAAAGTAGTAAGTTCATAAGTGATCCATGAACTTTTTCAGAATTTTGTATGCATATTTACTATATTTTTAAGACGCCAGGTTAATTTGATCTCCCTATACGGTTAACGTATGTAACGAACAGAAATACGGGGATCAGGTTAGAAACATTTTTAATTAATATGAAAACAATTTAAAAAAACGAAAAAACTTTATTGAGTTCACTAATTTTCAAATGAGCTTAGTAAAATTCAAGTTAATTCAAAAGACTTTGAATTCAAAAAAAAACTTTCAAATCTGTTCAAATCATCGAAATAAAATTTGAGTGAATTTAGAAAAATTTAAGAGAATCGAACAGAATTCGATCAAATGCATAAAAAATCAAACTGAGTTTTAAAAAAACAATCAATTGAATTCAAAACAATGAAAAAATATGAAAACATTGATTGAACTAAGTAATTTTGAAATGAGTTAAGATAAATTAAACAGAAGTTAATGAAATGCCTAAAAATATGAAGTGAGTTTTAAAGACTTCAAGATGGATTAAACAAAAACTCTTTAAACATCCATTTGATTGAGTGGAATGGAGTAAATTTAAAAGAATGTGATTGTGAAATATTTGAAAATCTCTTGAAATCTTTGAAAAGCTACGATATTTCCCTATGCTTGTGAATAAATTCTTTAAAATGTAATTAAACATCAGCCCTCACAGTCCCTATGTCATGAACCATAGGGACCTAAAGGTACTTTTTTGTCACGCTCATAGGGTACTTTTTTAACGCTAAAAGGGAAAAACGAAATAAGGATTATTCCATAAGACCTCAAAAGAATTCAAGTACAAATTAAAAGAAATTGACTGATTTCTATGAAATGGAAATGAATTTATAGAAATTTAAGGGAAACGTGAAGAATAAGATGGAATTTATAAAAATTCAAGGTGAATTAAAAAAATTATAATGAATTGAAAACAATTTAAATAGATGAAAAAACTTCAAGGTGATGTTGAAAAACTTCAGGATTAATTAAATAAAAACTTCATTTTTTTTAATCCATTGAATGAAGTAGAATTTAGTAAAAGTAGAAGAATTAAAGAGAATAAAAAATTCAAGAGAATTCCAGAAATTTTTGAAAAAAATGCAGGGTAAAATAACAAAAATGCAGGGTGAATTCCAAAAAAAATTATAATCATTTCGAATCTTTGAAATTCTAGTAATTTGTAACCGAAAGTGACTAATCACTACAAAAAAAATAGAAAAAAATTCATTTATTTCAGTAGAATCTGAGTGAATTTACAAGAATTTAAGGGAAATGAGAAGAATTCGATGAAATTCATAAAAAATCAAGCTAAATTTAAAAAGCAATCAAAATAATTGAAAACGGTTCAAAAATATGAATAAGTTCTTTGAATTCAGCAAGTTTGAAATTAGTTTAGAAAAATTAAAAAGGCATTCAAACGAATTTGATGAAATGCCAACGAATTTGAGGTGAGTTAACAAGATTTCAAAATGCATTAAATGAATGAATTTAAGAAAAAAACATAAAATCTTTTAAAATCTCCTTTAACTTGTTAATCGATCATTTCTATTAAAAAAACACTGAATGAAGTAAAATTCAGTATATTTAGAAGAATTGAAGTAAATTAAAAAAAAATCGATAGAATTCCAAAGAATCTAAAAGAATTCAGGATGAATTAAACAAATTAATTAAAATCTCTTTAAATCTTTGAAACCCTATACATTAAAACACAAAAAAAATTAAAAGCTCTTGAAAATGCCTTACATTTAAACATTTTAAAAAATGCCCTAAATTCTTAAAAACTCCTTAAATTTATTGAAATCTATTAAAAATTTCTCGGAATTTCACAATACCCTGAAATATTTCAAAAAAATTGGAGCATTTGATCAACTAATTCCTATGATAAAATAATTAAAAAGTTTAATAAAGTTAAGAAAAGCTATCAAATTAATCTTTGTTATATACCTTTGTATATTATATTATGTGCTTACTTTGTTCAGCTCGTAACGGTGTTTTATAGCCCTTTGAGCTTTTCTCTCAATAAATTAAATTAAAATTAAATTAAGTTAATTTCGAAGAATTTAATTGAATAAAAAAAATTTCAAATGAATTCCGAAGAATTTAATTAAGGATAACTAATAAGTATTCAGGGTGAATTCGATAAAATAATGTTACATCTCTTCAAACCTTTGACTCTCATAAAAATATCTTACTTTTAAAAATAAATTCCTTAAAAACCACTACATTATTATTAAATATCGTGAAATTCTATTAAATCTGGAGATATTTCCTGAAATCCTCGAAAATATATTAAAATACCTTAAGAGCATCTCGTCGCAAATCTTCCGTAATTCTAGAAAATTATTTATCCTAAAATATTTCAAACGCTTTAAAATCTCTTTAAATTAATTAATTAATAATTCCTTGGAATCTCTTAAAGTTCCCTAAAATATTTAAAATTAAAAGCTCTTGAAAATGTCTTAGAAGTTTTAAGAATTCCCTGCAATCTTTAAAATCTTTTCAAATCATTGAAAACTTTAAAAAATTGCTCGGAATCTTTAAAATACTCTGAAATATTTTAAAAGGATTTAAAGACAATTCATAAAAATGTATATTAACGCATGAGTTAATTTATTGAAAGAAAAGTGAGCAACACACACATGCTAATACTGCTATGTACTTCATTGATATTTTTGTCAACATTATTGAACATTCTATTCATCTCGATCGAATCCTGCAAATTCTACGAAAAAGTATATATTCGCTCTATTTTCATGTAGCACCCCTGTCAAATTAACAGATTTTTTCTCTACCAATTTTATTGTTATTTTGCTATTGCTCTTTACGGCATACAAACGGAGTGGCCAACGCAACAGAGAAGTGTCAAAATTCCTATGCACTCAGAAAATATTATAATTCAATCATAATTAAGTCTTTGGTTACCTGTGATTTGTCGAATGACTTCCCGGATCTCTTTCTGTATTATTGCGATATCTTTGCTTCCAACATCCGGCAGAATAGCAAGGTCTTCCTTATTGCCTGTTCCATTCGGAGTTTCGCCTTCGTAGTCCACTTTAAAATCCCACTTCTCAAGAACTTCTTTGGTATTAACATTTGTGATAACCAAGGTAACCTTGTGAACCTTTCTCTCTTCGAGCCATTCTTGGACTTGACCGAGAACCGTCTCCAGAAAAGTCTTGATCTTCTCATCTACTGACATCAAAAAGAAAATTCCAAAGCGTTCCAGTGGTTCGAATGTTTCAGGAGGATAAATTCCGCGTTGGTAAAGGATACTGTTGATTCCGTATGCTGAAACCCATTAATTATGTTTGTATCACTGCAGTTCCCGGAGGGTTCAATCATGGTAAATAATAATTATACATATTTATGACCGTCCGCATAAAAAGGGCCCTATGGCCGGTTCTAGTTTAGAAAATAATTGCGTTTTTTATGTCAGAGAGAAAAATATTATTTTAAGGTTTGAGTGGGGGATAGTACCATGAATTATGTTACAGCTATTGATAAGAGTTTTCAAACAAAAAAGATTTAGCTTTCATCAAGAGCAATTGCAGTTTTAACCGGATAGTTGACTTTTCAAGCCAAAAAGAGAAATTTTTTCAAAACACAGTTGAATTATAACGCTAAAAAGCTGTATTGTAAACATAAAATACCATTTTTCACCAAATAGTTGAATGTTTAAAAAAATTAATTCTCAACCAAACATTTACAACAAAATTGCCTTCACAAACAAATAGTAGAACTTTCAATAAAAAGAAATTAATGTTCAACAAAATATTTTCATTTTTAACCAAATAATTGAATTTTCTAACAAACAAGATCATTTTTTTAAGACACTTGAATTTTCAAGAAAAAACTTAAGTTTGAAGTCAGAAGAACGAATTTTCAACCAAATGGTCCAATTTTAAAACAAAAAGATTTAAAAATAACCACAAACAGTTGCATTTTCAACCAATCAGTTGCTTTTACACCAAAATATTTAAACTTTCAATCAAAAGAGACGAATTTTCACACAATAGTTAAATTTTTAACCAAATAGTTTAATTTGAAAGCCAAAAAGACGATTTTTTTAGAAGACAGTATGACTTTTATATCATAAAAGATTAATTTTCTACCCAAACAGACGAATTTTCTACCAAAATAGTTGAACTTTCCACAAAATAATTCAATATTCAACAAAATAGTTGAATTTCTAACAAAAAAGTTCACGTTCAACCAAAAAAGATTACTTTTGTATTATAGGACATCAATTTCTTATGCGAACATACGAATTTTCTACTAAAATATTTGAATTTATAATCTAAAAAGGTTGATTTTTTAACAAAATAGTTGAAATTTAACCAAATAATTGTATCTATAAAACAAAATAGTTGAATTTTTAGCCAAAAAATAACTTACAACCAAAAATAGTTTTATTTTATTATTGGGCTTTATTAACTCAGTTCGCATTTAAGAAAAAACGTGAGAAAAAAGGGGAAGTTTCTTGAAAACAATGGAAACAGTGTGCAGTCTGTTCCCGGTTCAAGGAAACATTCCTTTTTAGTGGTCATCCTGACCCTGCATTTTTTATTAGCTTCTGCTGATACATTTTTGACAAGTTTAAGGAACGCTTTCTTAAAAATTGTAAGACCCATGCTTTCTGAAAGCTGACGCACTCCGTTATGATGATTCTTTTAACTAAATGAGTTGTTGAAATAATGAAAACTCGTTATTTGAAAAAAGGATTCCTCAGGAAAAAAACCATTGCTAAGATATTTATAACTGATTCTGCTAGATAAATTAAATTTATTTACGAGAAAATTGTCAAATAATGCATTATCTTAATATATTTGCTTAAGCAATATACAATTGTTGTCCAACTGCAAAGTAGCACAGGAAGATTTTTTTATTGAATACGTTTATGTTTAATCAATACGCAATTGTTGTCTATGTGCACGGGAACACAGCAAAAGGTCATTGGTGAGATACTTAGCGTTGCTTTTGCTGATAAAACAAAACTTATTTATCGAAAAACGGTCAAAATATACAAAAATTCTTAGGCTTCAAATATAAAGTGCTTTAAAAATTTTAAACTCAATCTGCAATTTTTTAACTTCAAATCTTCCTTTACAACTATTATTCATTCTTTTAATTTTCCAATCAAACATTTTTCAATTTGAAATGATTTATTTATTCAAATCTGAAGCTACAAATCAGACAATTTTAAGATATTACGTTGACAATTAAAAACTAAAATAAAGAATAGGTACCGAATAAGGTTGCTGTTGTATGATTCTATATTTTGAAATTAAACATAAAAAATTACTAATGTCAAAACTGACCATCAACATTTTTAATATACAATTTTTTAATATTAATTAGCGGAATAGTCCTGAAAGGAATTAATTTAAGGAAAACCTTTAGTTTCAAAGCCTCAAAAGATAAAACTGCTTTAGAATTTCGCTTTAAAAACTATTATTTTAAATTGAAATTATATAAATTTTAAACACGATAAATATATTATTAATATATATCATATCATGTAGTACAAATTGATATTCAAAACACGACTGGATTTATTTTGTTACTAAAAAAATGTAATTTCTGTAAAAAGTCCCTATCATTATCAACGTCAAAAATTACAGAATTTTAAATATTTCAAGATATATTTTAAACCTTTAGTTTAATTATTTTATATGGTTTTAACCCGGTGGAAGTTTCCCGAGATTTTCTCAGGAGGGTGGCCACCCTTTGGAAGGAACTCTATATTTACCGAACTTGTTTAAAAAAATAATAAAATGTACAGAAAATGTTTACATGTAATTATTATTAGAAACCTCATGTTTAAAGATTTTACAATAAAATTTCGACAAAAGTTTCTAAAGCAGAATTACAATGTGCAAAAGTGATCATGCAAGAAAGGTATACTCCAACAAGAGTATTTTGGAAAAATGCTAAGATCAATACGAATTGCATACGCACAAACCCACAGCCACAAACACACAAACACACAAAAGTTTATAATAGCTATAGACATTATTAAATGCATTTTTATAAAATTGATAATAATCATTAGAACACAGTTTTATTGGTTGATAAGAAATTTGCACAAATGCCAAGAGTAGATTTTAATATTTCTTAAAATATTAAATGGTTGGTTTACCAATTTTTTTAAATTAAAAATTCCCTTTTTGTAAACCAGCAAGATAGCACCCGAGGAAACTGTTGTGTTATTAATATTATGATCAAAAAATCATGCCGAATGTAAATCTCTATTAGGGAAAATACTATGATTTTAAATTGCGTAGACATAAAAAAATGGAATAAAATTTTTTCTTATGACTAATATAAGTACGAAATAATGATTATAAGAATTTATGAATCATTTATGTTGTTACGATTTAAAAAAACATTTAAGACCATGTGATACTCACCACAAAATAAAAATTACCAATTTTTTCCCCATCCTCCTGTTCACACGAAATGAGATGTCCAGTTGAAAATTTGAGCAAATAAACAAAGGGCGTAAAAATGTTTTATCAACAGCTAAATGTTTATAAACAGAAAAAAATTCTGTTTGAAACATTTTCTTTTGCAGTTATAAACATTATATAAACAGCAGTTGGTGAACCTTCCTTGGTGCCCTTTATGAAATTTCATAAATTTTAAACTAGATACCTTCTTTCCTATGGACAGGAGGATAACAAAAGAAATTGTCGGCAAAATTATGTAGAGGTTAGCATCACATGGCTTTAATAAATGAATTATTTTTTGACATTCAACACGTTTGTAACTTGAAAGTTATTGTGGCAGCAATTTTACAATCATTCCATTGAGTTCTTCTGCAAGTCAAACTTCGTTATTTTACCTAAATTTCAAATAATTCGTTCCGAGTTTGGAGGCTAGGAAGCCGACATAACTGAAAAGAATGTAACCATGGAATGCTTACTTAAATATTGCTTCACTAATTCCGCTGATCCCTTCAGTGTGATACACTTCGTTTTTTGCTGAGTGGCCGTCATAATTTCGCCAGAAAATTTTTTTCTTGTACGAAAACTAACAAGAACACAACTACCTCAAACACAAAGCTAATTGAAACCGTCAAACCGTTAAATCTTAAACCCGTTGGCACTGCCGTCTAGCGGCCCGCGCGGTCAGTTCCACGTAACTCAAGTCAAAGATCTTCTTTGGTTCCCATCTCTGGTTCTACTCATCTTCCATCTACTTTCATTAGAAAAAGATCAACCGACCAATTACCAATCGCCAACCTTAGAAAAGGACAGGTAGACTTTCTGCATTTGTCTTTTCTTTCTATTCCCTGGACCACTTCCAACGCAAAATACTATTTTTCAAAATGTCTTTGAACCATTTTCCAATATAAATCGTCAATTTATTTTTATTTATCGTTAGTAATATGCAGAAAAATCGAAAATTCCAATATTACGTTAAAAGATGCGAGATACGTAAAAATATCAAAGAAGACTTGTATGATATTTTGCTTTATCCATAAAAAGTAATATGAAAACAGAAATCCTATTCCTACACGGTCTATACACAGGTCCGGGGACTCTCGTGGAGGGGGAAGTTACCTTATTGAAGCTTTCGGTAAATTCCAAAAATTGTCACTAGGGAATATAATAGTAGAGTAGTGGCTGTTTAATTAGAAATTTCGATCCGATAAAATCAATATTTTCAATATGTATTTAATAATTTAAATAATATGGATGCATTTAGAAACTTAGTCAAATTAATAAACCTATAGTAGAGCTTAAACATTATAAAATTAGAAATAAATTTAATGAAGTGTTCTTTCGAAAATATGAAACAATTAAAATAATGCAAACGATATATGTTAATATTTAACGTAACTATAGAATCCCGACAACACATCAGCAATCACAAGAGTAATAATCGCATGTGCATACGTGTATCACACGCTATTTTTAGCAAAAATCACCCAAA
>JAAAKG020137947.1:0-12770 GCA_010014905.2 Druon quercuslanigerum
ATAACGGCTTTGTGAGGATCTTCACTTGGGGTGATTGCTAGAGAGATTGATCAGCAACCTGGGTCGGAGCAGTGTTGAAGAGTGAACGTGTTATTTAAATAAATAACGCGAGAATTCCCGATCAATCTAAAAATGTTATAACCCCTCCCTCACACTGAGTCACGCCTACCCCGAAAGGGAAACGGCTTAATGGTGTAATAATAATAATAATAATAATATGAAATGTTTTGTTAAACTCCTTGTAGTCATATTTTTGATAATTAAAAAAACTTTCAATTATATAAACAAATGCACATTTTTACATTTTTGTCATGAAGAGGCCTTAATATTCACGGAATTAGTTAGAAATGTCTTTCAAGCGACTATTTGCTCTCCCGTTTTCCACAGTTGCAACAAATGTCATATATATAAACAAATTTCATAAACAAATTCATGTAGCTAATCATTAAGAATCATGAAAAAACTACTTTTGTTCAATAGTTTGTTTCTAAAATTATAAACTATTTCTTTTATTTTAACCGCCTGGATACTATTTCTGGTCAATCATTACATTAATGCATGTTTTAATAAATTTGAAAATTTTAAAAGAAATTTAACGCCAGTTATTTGCCGGATTGAATTTTCTGATGTTGCCCGAATATTTGAAGCAGAAAATTAAAAAACTCGATCAAGTCCTTTTTCTGAAAGCTGAATTTTTTATTGTCGTCTTTTTCTAAAACTAAATTTTAATTATATGGCCATTTTTCTAAATAAAATACCTAGCAAAGGATTATTATAAACTTATGTGTCAAACGAAGACTGGGTCTTCTGTAGAAGTTTCTGTGCAGCAAATAGGTTTTTTTTTGCACCTAAGGTTATAGCAAATTTTTAGTAAAAAAAACAATTAGCAGGGATCAATTATCTGACGTTGCTTACATATTTTGAGCCAATAAGGAAACAAATTTATGAAGACCTTTTTTTGAAAATTCTAATTTCGATTTTCTCCAATTTAAAATTTCAGTCTTAGTTACGATATTATATGTAGAATATACATAGTAAACAAATTTTCATAGACTTTTGTGTAAAGGGAAAACTGGGCCTTCTATAGAGGTTTCTGGAGCCCTGTTTGTGCTACAAAAACCTTTATAGAAAACCCATATTTCGTTTAACACAGAAACGTATAGAAACCTTTCTCCTGCATAATTAATTTATAACAATACACGCACAATTAAAATTTCTTATTAGAAAAAAGGAGTCACAAAAAATCAATTTTTGAATGAAGAAAAAAGGGTTATTTCGATTTTTTCCTTTTTAGAACGAAATATTTATGCAATATCAGATAATTGAATTCTGCAGAGTTTTTGCTAGGTAAAAATTTTTAATTATATTAGGGGCAAAAACCCCAACTTGCGCTATTGAAAACTCTATAAAAGATCCAGTTATTGTTTAACATAAAAGTCTCGATAGAAGTTTACCATTTATTGTTATATAACTAATTTTTGTTTAGTCAAAATGAAGTACAGTCCGCTTCCCGAATAATGGCGGACATGGGCTGGTAGGGGAGTACTTTTCGTGAAGCTCAGCTTCTCCCACTCTTGGCACGTGAAAGCGCCATCGTCAGTTTTCTTTTTTCCTCTCCGCAAGTACGAATTGTATACATTAATTCGGTAAGTATTTTATCAATTATGTGTACTATAAAGTATTGATCCTGTAGTAATTGATTTATTATTTAACTTTTGAAATATGACGTTTACTTAACTTTACACCTTGTCCATTATTATTGAATAATTTTTAAAGGATGGTTCTTAAACAATCAATACTTTTCAAATTTTTAAAAAATTTCAAATTCAATTTTAGATCACTTAACTGATTACACCAGAAGTTCCATTACTGTCCAGTTTCTAGGGTTGCGTCGTGACAGAAATTCGACGGTCGAAAAGCAGTCAGGACCGATTATTGACACTACAACACGGCTCAGAAACCGTGTGGGCCAACAGTTCTAGGAAGACAGAAAATGGCCGGACGTATATATTTGAAAAAACAAGTTTTTACTCTATTTTCGCACTGTTTTTCCTGAAATTTTCATCATGATAAATAAAACACTGATGGCTTTTTCTTGAAAAAATAATCATAACTTTATTAAATAAATAATTTATCAATAAAACTTTTTCAATAAGCGAAAGAAAGCAAGAATTTTACTTTTTTTGTTGGAAATATCGAAATTTTTATGAATGAAAATTATTTAAAACTAATAGAAAACCTGATTTCATCTGTTTGTTTTTTTGAAGATTAGGAAAAGAAAAAAAATAGTCTATTTTCGTATACGTATTTGAGTGGCGCTATACAGAAAGACTGGATTGAAATGCCGGCGCTCGAAACGATAGCGCGATGATGGGGGATATGTTCGCGCAAGAATGAGGAGAGGCTTCACTGTTCAGAGCGTAATCATTTGTTATACATGATAGAACTACGGTCATTTCAAGAAAAAACTAAAATCCGTTAATAAACGGTGGTTTTCTGCCCAAGAAGATGCTTTTTCCTACTGCACCACCCATGGCCTTTTCGGCCTCTGGTACAAATGCTTTGAAGACTTCTTTGAAGACTGCTGACCTGTAGACACGTATACCTACATTATACAATTACTCCGTGAATTCAATTACTTGGTGGAAAGTACTAGGATGGAGAAAGTCTAATGCCAGCAGAATTGCGTTGATCGCAAATATTTTAAATGCAATAATGAAGCATACACACAAAGAATAAGTGATTTCTTCACATGAGGAAATCGTCTTACAATCACCATTAAAAATAAATTGGAGCGCTTAAGGACACCCGGTAACATTGAAACATTCTGTCAAATCACGTGGTAGTACCATAAGTCTGTAAGGTACGGAGTCAATTTTGTATGTACCTGTTCCAGGCCCTTCCCGGCCCACCTGTGGAGAAAAAAAGGGTCAATAGCACACGATGGAAGGATGCTGACTGCAAAAGTTTGGTCCAGCGTCGCATGTCGAGCTTTAGAGGCAAGCAACTAGCGACTCGAGTCAGTTGTTTTCCACGATTACTTTTTTGCGGTGTAGGGCCAGAATGCGTAAACCGAGGATAAAAAATCTGCCCACGTCGCGGGCACATTCTCATCGCGCGCTTCCCTCGCAAGTTTGAGCACGCCTAGGGCGCGCACCTGTTGGATCTTGCGCTTCGCGCTCGGACACATTCGCGTCACACTTTACATGCGGTTTCTCTAGGTTTTCGGAATTCGTGTGCTCGCTATTACGCGCTTCGCGGGCTAATGCTCTCTTCATAAGCTTCATCGGTATGATGTGCTTTTTGTTTAATTGTGTCAGTTTTACATAAAAAGAAGAACAAATTTACTTAAGGTTCTATCAACCTTAAGGAACACATTCTCATCAAGACATTACCGCTCAATATTTAGTTTAAAAAGCATATAAACCTCGCGGTCCACGCCCGTTTCTGTTCATCGTATAATAGAAACCCAAAAGTTTATGTTCCGTGTTATGTTCTTCATACACAAATGACTAAATTTGTATTTAATTTTTAAATGCATAAGGGCATTCCTTTACTTCAGCGTATATTTCTGTATCTTTCTTATAAATTATACAAGTAGAAAGATTTTTTCCAACTATCTGAAAAAGGGGAAAAAATAGTATCTAAGTCAATAAGAATGTAACATGTAATTAATGTATATATACAAACAAAATTCTATTACATGAAATATTACATTAAACATTATATGAACTTTGCAGAATAATTTAAAAATTCATTATATTAAATTCTTTACCTCAGCCCGGGACTGCTTATTCAGATATTGCAAAATAAAGTACAAATCTTGTCCATTAACATGATTTTATCATTTATTTTTTATTTTTCAATAATCTTTATTCGCAGTTTTCTTTTTGCAAACCATACAAGATTGCCATAAGGAGTTTTTGAATTTTTTTGAAAAATCGAAAATTCACATTTTTATTGCACGAAAACTAATAAAAAATCAAAAATTCTACTTTACGGACAAACTATGCAAGATACGACTAATTATGTGAAGACAAAAATTGTGCATTCAAAAAAGATCTACAAATTTTTCATGGGCCACTTTTTGAAATAATACATATTATTATACATATTATTATTATATATTATTATTATTATTTTAAATGTGGCCCATAAAAAATTTTTAGATCTTTTTTGAATGCACAATTTTTGTCTTCACATCATTTGTCGTATCTTGCATAGTTTGTCCGTAAAATTTTTTATTTTTTATTATTTTTCGTGCAATAAAAATGTGAATTTTGGACTTTTTTAAAAAAGTCAAAAAGTCCTTATGACAATCTTGTAGGGCGTGCAAATTTCAAAAAAATTTAAAAAGTCCTTATGACAGTCTTGTAGGGCATGCAAAAAGAAAAATTTTCTCATCTTGATTTTGTTCTCGTATAATGCGTTGTTTGGCTGATAAAGTTAATTTTTGTTCCTTTTTTGGATTTTGAAAATGCTACAACTCTCAAAATTTTCATTTTATCATAAAATGTAATCATCATAAATTGCTAGTCTTTTCGAGTACTACTAATAACTGTACATAGAATTTTCAAATATTGAAAAAAGTGGTCTCAAAAATTTTCAAATTGTGCTCACTTTTTGAATTTTTATCCAAAATGGCTGGCTAACGAACTTGACCTTCAATTTGAGACACTTAAAGTTATACCAAAGGCAAATCCAATCTATTGTTTTTTTTCGAAAGTATCGTGCGCACAGACAGACATACATACAGACATACATGCAGACACATTCGTAAAAACCTGTTTTCGGGTTCAGGGGGTGTGAAATGTGGACATTTGACAAAAACCAGGGATGTGAAATTTTACACAAATACCTTCTCTAGATGAGAATGTAAAAAAAGAACGGGCGTGACATTTATATAAAATTTTCCAGGACTTGGCTTGACATTCACTTCATTATAGATCAAGTAGAATTCAATTCGTGATACCATTACGCCATTATAGACAATTTTCCCTGGAGAGATTAAATTGTATTTAGTTATAATTCAGAGAAATCGTTTCGAATTCAGGAATCAATTTATATAAATTGATCTGGAAATGATTAGTCTTACAAACTTGTAGAGTCTGCTGGACAGGGAGCGTCCAAATTAGAGTGCTCTCTCAATTTCAATTTTTAGTATATAACTGATTCTCAGTTAAATTCTAGTAATTTCTTTAGCTAGAATTAAGTCACTGAAAATTAGTACGAATTCAATTAGCCATTAATGCTAAATGCATGCGCACTATTTAAAATCGTGGTTGTAGATATCTTAAATATTTTTGATGTAGGGGAGATTTAGAATCTAATGCATTTAAAATAAATAATTTTATCTCACTGATATAGTTAAAACGCTATACGCGTTAATAAATTAAAATTAAAAATATTCATTTGAGGTGTGTTTGCACATTTAATTAATGATTATTGTCTGTAATCTAATTATCTTCTTTACCTATAGAAATGGATTTACTATATGAAAATATTTTAATTAATGATTTATATTCTTTATGACAAGTCGACTTCAGCATTAGAGTAATTCAAGTGTTTTTTACTAAATATTCACTGATGGCTCTGTGGTATTTTTGGACTAGTCTTATATTGTTCTTATGTTCCTTCACTTTCATTCTGACTGGACAAATATTCTCGTCAATGTAAGTCATACCACAAAAAGAATTGATTCTACAGATTACATTACATTGGTCTAACAATTCTAGATTATCCTTGCCTAATTTAATATATTTATCAAATTAATGATTTGCTCTAAAAATGGTATTATTGTTATAATTTCTAAGAAGTCTGTTAATTTTATTGGAAAGTGTGCCTAAAAGTGGAATCAATATGATTTCTTTTTTGTCGTTAATCACCTCAACATTACTCTTTGTATCATTACGGACTTTGTTTCTGGTTTCCAGTTCTTTTAATCTTCTATTAATATGTTTGCCAACAAAATCATTCGGATAGGTCATATCAACCAGGTTTTTAACAACAACAACTTTGTGATGTGTAAGAAGACCTGAAAAACTATTTTGTTAGAAAATTTCACTATTTGATTGAAAACTAATTCTTGTATTAAAAATTTATATTTTGGGGGGTTTAAAAAACCGTCCTTTTGACATATAAATTTAAAAATTTGTTAACCAAATTTATTATTTTTTACTGAAAAATGTTTCTTGGCTAAAAGCTCACCTAATTTTTTGAAAATTCGCCTTTTTGAGCTTGACAAGTCATCTCTCTCGGTAGGAAATTTGTCTTTTTTGATAGAAAATAAAAATTCTTAGTTAAAACTTCATCAATTTTGTTGAAAACTTAACTCATTTGTTGAAAATTAATTATTTTATTTCAACATTTTTTTTATTCACTATTTATTTTTTCCACTTTTCGTTGATAGTTTCCTGTTAGATATTGATATTTTTAGTTGATAATTCATGTATTCTGCAGAACATTCGTCTTTTCGGCCTGGAAATAAAAAAATTTTGTAAACAAATTCATTCTGTCTGATTTTTAGTCAAACTACTTGGTTGAAAATGGACGTTTTGATTAAAAATGCAATTTTTTGTTAAAAATTCATATTTTCGGATTAAAAATTCGGCTTTTTACTTTAAAATTAATTTGGTTAAAATTTTTTCATTTTACTTTTCACTTTCTTTTGGTTGAATTCAAATTTTTTGATATAAAATTACCATATTTTTTACTGAAATATTATCTGCTACATGATTTGTTTGAAATTAAACTTTTTCAGATATTTTGTAAAAGTCATCTTCTCAGCTTGAAAATTGAATTATTGAATGAAAATTTTACTTTTTTTAATCCATATCTTCGGTTGAAAATGAAACTAATTTGTTTAGACAATGAAAATATATAGTTGAAAACTAAACTATTTATTATTAAATGTAACTATTGCACATTTTAATTACATCCTTTTAATTATATTTATTTTATTCAATATAGAAAACTAGTTGTGCCCTGTGGCGGCGGCTTCGCCACTGTGGGGTGCCCGCTCTAAGTGAAAACTGTATCTAAGTTGTCGAATTCAGTTTCCACAAATTCCAAATCATGTGTTAAATTTGTACAAAGCTCAAAAAAACTCTAAATGCGAAAAAATAATTAAAAACTGAAAAACATAAAATGAAAAAGGTGTTTTTGAATTTTGAATCATATAACTCGTACTCAAGTCGGGAATCAACTTGGAAAAAACTGAGAAGGTGAAACAGAAATATGAATATAAATACAGAAAATTGTGATTGTTTTTAATTATAGCAATTGTACTCGAGCATGCCCCCCATACTTTACTACTTTATATATTTCAACCCCCCCCCCTCCAATTCCAACTCTCCTTCCAATATTCTTACGACCTGTTCAGGACCACAAACAATATTCGCAAAAAGTTGGATTCCGATTGGTCAAAAACTGCGGATGTTGCCCCCTCCTATTACTCCGCCCTATGTGCCCCCAAAATCTTACGCCCTGCTTGGGCGCCCAAAGAATATGTGTGCAAAATTTGGTTCCGATTATCAAAAACCTTGAATTTGCATAAGTATCATACGCTTTAGACCACTTAATTATATATATTTCAAAAACTGTGACCCTCCTCCACTCCATCGTCTCCCAATATTCTTACAACCCGTCGATCTATGCAACGGTGTGGACGGTATCGAGCCTCAACGGCTCAAATTTGCATATTATATAGTACATTCGTTAATTTGAGTAGAAAATTAATCTTTTCTCTCGAAATATCCTTTTGGTCGAGGATTCAACTATTTTGTTAAAAATTTTTTCTTTTTTTCAGAAATTATTATAACCCCCCGATTAGCCACCGTGTACAGACATGGAAAATTGTAGTATATGAGATATCAGTACACGGTAAACAATATTCGGTCTTTTTATTGTAATTTATAAAGAAAAATTTTATTCGATACACGAGGACTCATGGACAGATTCTCAATACGAATGTGAAGGCCCAGCAAGAACTCTGTACTTCACACTCGCAATGATCAAACCACCCACTTGGCCTTTCCCATCGAAATATAATATTTTAACTGACAATTTCACGATTCCATTCTTGGCTGAAAATTTATCTTATTTAGTTGAAAATTTAACTGTTCTTTGATAATGAATCTTTTTTTTATTCAAAATGTACTTTCTTCTTTGTGGAAAATTCATCTATATAGTTGAGAACTCTATTCTTTTGATAAAATTAATCTTTTTTTGTTAATTTATTTGACAATTCGCTTTTTTTGTTAAAAATAATTTTCTTAACTGCAAATTAACATGTTATATTTTTTGTTGACAATTAAACTGCTTGTTTGGTTTATGTATTTATATTATTTATTATTTTATTAAAAGCTTATTATTTTTCGTAAAATTGAACTTTTTTGTTTAACATGTGGACGCTCCCACGTCAGAATATTCTATTAGCTTTCGTAGAACGTCAAAATATAGTATGAAATTTTGCAATTAATATTGTCTAATTATAAAAAATTTTCAATTCAGTAAGTACAAATTATCTAAATTCCAATTACCAGAGGACAGGTTTTCAATTAATGTTTGTTGAATGCTGAGACGTTGATGGTCAGTCCGTGCTCGCAATAAGTAAGTCAGACAACATAAAAGAAGTCATTAAGCTGCGCATTGGTTGTTGGTAGAGTATTTAAAGCTCGTAATACAGCTTTAAACTTGTAATATATGCATCTATTGACTGAACGACTCAATCAACAGTCTATTATTATTACTTAATTATTTTCCAGTAACTCTCCACGTACACAGGTATTAAGGAAAAAAAATCACTAAATAATGAAAGTTACTTTTGCAATTCCACTGATGCACATCCGCCATAAGTGGAAAAGTTCTCGATTTTATTATTTCTGTGCGTTTTACGTAATTTTAAATAGAAAGTTTACTATAAAGTAGTCTTCAGAAGATCTGAGATAAATTACTAAAAACAGTTTTCCTTTCTTGGCTTTTCTATAATGTTTCCTGTTGGCGGGTTTCAACTAAAGAATTTATAATTTAATAGGCTTAAAAAACGATCTAAAAATAACGAACTTATGTGGAACAATTCTAAATTTGAAGGGTTTAAAATGGAAAATCTAACATTTGAAATTGAATTTTCTAATAAAAAATATTTTAACTTACATCATTCCAAAGTTAAAGCAATTAAAATTAATAGATTTCTATTTCAAATTCTTCAAATAGAAGAATCCAAACTAAAAACGTGGGTGTAACGCTAAGGTAAACGTCTCAGTAATCGTGATGCCAATTTTCTTGCTTTTTATATGTTTTGAATGAAGGTAGTTTCTAATTGCTATTATAAAATACAAAAATAAGTGGGTTTCTATTCTTTATATACCGCACTTTTTTCGCTTTTCACCGAAAAATCGCTAAGTTTCAACAACCACTGTATACCTTTTTACCTTATTACTTTACGGAAAAGTGTTCGCCAGACAAGTTAAAGTAGACTTAATTTTCTTAATTTTCTTAATTTTAGAGCTCTAATTTTTTGCCTGTTTTTAGGGGCCATAAAGTAGAGTTTAGTTTTTTTTAAATAAATCGTGTCAGGTTCAGTTTGCGTTGATGATGCCGGAGTATGAAATAGAGTATACAAAAATCTGCGTACATTTAAAAAAGAAAAAGTCTTTTAGGCCTATTAGTTTGGGAATTGCGAAATTTTAAATATTCCATTTTTGGGGCATTTTTGTTCAAACCGGAAAGTTAAAAAAATTGTGCTAGCCCTAATTGGTCACGAGATATGACCTTGCAAAGTGCACTCTTCCTGCATAGAGGCACCTGAGCGTACCGTAAAGTAGAACTACGGCCATATTTCGACATTTTTGTCCTTATTAAGTGTATTAAATTCATTGTTAATGCATAATACGACTTGCTTCATTGATAAACAAATAATTGTTTATAACAATATCTTATCTTAACCACTTTTAAGTGCTTTTTTAGTACTTTTGTGACAAAAAAGTGAATGTAATTGATTGAAAATGTAACATATATTTTTTTCAATAACAAAATAATTTTCAATAATAATATTTTATAAAAATATCTTGTCTTAACCTCTTTTGAGTACTTTTTTAGTACTTTTTTGGCAAAAAAGTGATTGTAATTGATTGAAAATGTCATCTTTGTTTTTTTATCAATAAAAAAATAATTTTAATTAATAATTGTCTATAACATCAATATCAATTAGAAAACATATTACACATTTCCAATCAATTATTTTTATTTTAAACCACAGTAACTGTAACACCAACAGGAACAACCACACTCTTAGAAACTTCTGTAGGAATTTTCAGAGATGCATCACTAAAGCTTTGTGCAGAAACCGTTTCTTAATTTTTATAAACAGGAACAGAAATTTCATCAACGGTAACTTTATAAATCTTCAGTCACATTTTTTAGAAAATTCTGTTACAATCGATTAATTTTTAGTTACTGTAACAAAAAATTTCCAGGAATTAAAAAAATGTTCGGTTCAATAATTATAATATCAAATATGCAGTCTATATTTGTCCTGCCAATTTAAATACACTCAACTTCCAGTTAAGTTAGTGCCTTTGAAACGAAAACAGTTCGGTTACGTCAAATTCCCCTTAACCCACCAGTGTCTATTCGGGCGGGGAAGATGAACGAGTGCGCTTTATACGTGTACCGGGTATATCTGTGGCTATGCTGCTACGTGTCACATGTTGCTGAGTGGAGGGGATGTAAAATGTGAAATAACTGGGCGGTGCGTTTTGATATATCTGATCGTTGACATAACTGAGCTTTGCATTAACGGGAAGTTGAGTGTAGCAAGAAAATATGATTTAATTTTAAAATATTTTATTCACTCAGTACATTATATAACATAGATATATACGCAGTCATTTACATATAAACTTTTCTCTTATAGTATTACTCTACTGTATATTGTCAAGACAAATATATCCTACAATTTGATATCAAAATGAATGAACCAACAGAACAACTCAAAATGATAGATATAACCTATCTAGCCAAAAGGGCTTCATATGACGTGTACGGCGGACTCGCCATTCAATTGAAAGCGGGTTAAATTATTAATATACGCAGCTTCTTCTAGTCCTTTGCAGTCCTGATATGCTATTTAACTAGTTTTTTGCAAAGATAATTCGTTCATCAACCGAGCTTTTAGGTCATTGCCATTACAGACGATTTCAAAACGCTTTTTAGTTTCTGTTTCTTCTGATCAAATTTTGAATCCTATTCACGCTTTAGATCATTTGATATAGGAGAAAATAGTTTAACTACATCTCTATAATCCAAGACAATCTTTTGCAGTGCATTGTAGCCCATGACCACGATCACCATGCTTTGTCCACTTCGAAAGCGATCAAGAAGCAAGGAGTGCACACTTGCTAACTGTGCACTACTTTCTGTCACGATATATTATATTTATGTTACCAGTCAAGAATTTAACAAAAAATTTTAGTTTTTAGATCCGGTGTCTGAACGTTAACAAGAGCTTTGTAAATTTACTCTAAAAGTTACTGGATTTCGTGTTCAACAACCTAATTTTCAAAATTTCACTTACTTTTGTATTATAAATGCGCGGAATTTTTCAAACATTTTTAACTGTACATACTTACCCTAATGTGGCAAAAATATTTTTGAACGCATTTTCTGTATACATTGATAGATGTAATTAGGACTTTTTTGTATTCAAGCAATTTTCTTTCTTTCATCATTTGTTATACAAACATGTGAATTATTCTTTTTGCTGCAGGACGCCATCGTTCACTAAGAGTCCTTGTTCCACTGACATCAGGAGAGGTGCGTGCACAGTGCACACATCGTGGGTAACGTTGCGTTGTTGTACTTTATTGGTACGCAATACTAACTATGTTCCATCTCGATTCTGCGGCTCCTTTCACTTTCGACAGTCTCTTCGGCCGCCCGCGGCCAAAGACACTGAATGCCGCACATACGATACTCGCAAAGCTGCTTCGAGCAACGCTCAAACGACGCGGACGTGTTCGGAATGTGTTAGCAACTGATAAATCCAATCGCAGATTAACGATTAATATTTCACTCCAGCCATCCGGCATTCCAACCGCTAGTTGCAGAATAAATGTCAGCGGGGGACGAAGCACAAAATATTTTATTATTACGTTTCGAAAAAAATCAGTACATGCGTCCTAAACTACGATCAAGACAGATTTATGAGTAAATTGATGTGTAAACTGATGTGTAAATTTTCGATAAACGTTGACTTAAACTAAAATTGTATGTGTGTTATGGGGGTGAGAGGGTTCAAGAGTAGCTCTTATGGGCCTATTCGATAGAGGAAGGGAGAGCATTCGAGGAATTTTGCGTATCATTTTTCAAATATGTTAGACAGAAATATTTTTTTATCGAGTTAGAATTAAGATCTTAGGCCATTTCGAAATAGTCAAAGATGTAAAATTATCATCATTATAGTATCATTATTATGTAATATATGGCGTACCCCTTAGGACCGTCTATAAACTACGTTACCAAATTGAGGGTTAAAGGGAGGGGGGAGAGGCTGGTTGTTTGAAGTAACGTTTCAAATTTAAATAAAGCTGACTACATTTTCTGATGATACATTTTAACAAAGATTGCGAATTTTGCAAATAATTTTTCTGCAACCGTACAGTTCAATAATAACTTAATAAGTTCCAAAACCACTTCCCGTGCAGAAATTGCGACTCGGTGTTGGTAGGGTGTTAGTTATTTTGCCCTAACTTTATTAGGGCGCTGGACGG